>PVIC010020337.1:13338-29728 GCA_004025085.1 Thryonomys swinderianus | reverse complement strand
TCCCCGGTAACCACATATAATGCTGGGTGTGGAGACACGCCCACCAACAATCAACACCGCATACCACAATGCCGGACGTGGTGGCTCACGCCTGTCATCCCAGCACTCGGGAGGCAGAGACAGGAGGATTGCTGAGTTCGCGGCAGCTTGCCTGGGCACCATAGTGAGCTCAGGGCCAGCCTGAACTACAAAGCAAGACCATGTCTCAAAAAAAAAAAAAAAAAAAAAAAAACCACAATGAAATGTTATGATCATTAAATGTCCTTCATGTCAATTAGCTTCCTTGTATATTTTCGTACACAGTTGCATCATAGTTTTTAAGTAATTTACTCTTGTCAAATATTTTATTATAAATAATTGACCTAAATTAGGTTTTGATGATTTTTCTGAATAAATTTCTTTTTTAAAGCTTAGAAAAAATTAAAAGTTTTAAGATGACTCTCAACCCCTCTAAATCCCTGAACACATTCAAACTTTTATTAGTAATAGTGAAGAAGGTTAATTTCTTTGGCATTTCTTAATCACTGTTAAAAATGTTTACCAATTGAGCCAGGCATGGTGGCTCATGGCTGAAATCCCAGCATTCAGGAGGCAGAGGCAGGAGGATTGCTGAGTTTGAGGCTTACCTGGGTTAAATAGTGAGCACAGTACCAGCCTGAACTACAAAGGAGACCCTGCCCCTAAAAAAGAAGTGTTTACCAATTGGACAGATGAAAAATAAAATAGAAGCCAAACAGAGAGGCAGACATAGGTACTACTGAAGGCAAACAAATAATACTTTGGTTTGAAATTCTACAATGATGCACTTAATTTGTATCTCTCTCGGTTAATTTATACTATAAATGATCCATAAATGTTAGCAGCTCCTTCAGCTTGATTTATAATCATTAGCATCTTTAGCTCTAATTTTAGCAGTGCCTATGTATAGATTTTACTTGATAAACAGTACTGTACTCTTCTACAAGTCACCGGGCAATTTGTATATGTTAATTAATTTTCAAGCTTCCTTGTTTTTACAACTTTCTTGTTGAAGAATGGAGCTTACTTAAGGATATGAATATGTTACACAGGAAGAGAATCAAAATGCAGTACAGTCTGCACTATGAATTTAGCATAATCTATGTCTAACAGAAAATCAAAGCTGAAAACAAAGGGTTGATTATTTGTGTGTGATATGATGATGAGCATTGATATTTAAGGAATATGCCAACTTCAGGAAGCATATAAACCTGCAGTTCTACAAAGATACAAGTAATGACTAGTTTAATGTAATAAAGCCTGACCAACAATAATCATCTACCACTTCATGAACCATTCATTTCTTCAAATTAAAAGTCTGCTTTTTGGGATCATCTAAGCTCAGGTTCCTAAAAGTGAACCCCATGTATCAGAATCAGCATCACATGGGTCTATTACAAGTACTAACACTCAGCAAAATATATTAGACATGCAAATCAGAGTATGCATCTACATAAGATCCTCAATTGCTATTTATGTACATTAAAGATAAAGAACTTGAAACATCACAATTGCTTCCAAGAACATTTGCAAACATGATCAGATTGCCAGGCCTTAGAATATTTTTTGCTATATAGGAAACAGTATGCTTAACAGCTGTGAAGGTCCATCTTCAGAAGGCAAAAAAGAGGAAAAAACTACAATTATCCATCCATATCTGTAATACTCTCAGGACCCCAGGGATACCAAAATCTGTGGGTGCTCAAGTTCCTTACATAAAGTGACGTAGACTCCCATGTACTTTAAATCATCTCCAGTTTAATGCTCTTACCTAATACAATACAAATAGCCATTTAACTATATTGTTTGAGGGATAGTGACCAAAAAAAAGACAGTTTGTACACATGTTCAGTGTACAGCATTATTTTCTCAGGTTTTGGTCCATAGTTGGTTGGAACCCTGAAAGTAATCCATGGATATGGAGAAGTGACTCTATTCCCCAGAAGGGTCTCTAAAAATCTCACTTAAAAAAAGAAAAACGATCAGGCAAAGAATGGTTTGAAATAATTGCTCTGTTTTGAATAATCAAAAAACTTCTTACTGAGAGAAATTTTCTACATTTAAGATAAAAAATTATCAACTATCATCATATCACACAAAAGTAATAATTATCAACCAAATCTTAATGCTCTTCCCCTTCATCAGAGGTGGAGAAATGATCTCTGGTTCTTTTCCTCAGAATTTGCAGAAATTTTGGAACTATCTTCTTGAGGCTTTTCAGTTTATCTGTTGCTGGGAAAATGCCACCTTATAACTTGATATTTTTCATGATTCCATGAATTCATAGGTTACAGCTAGGAATTTGTTAGCTGAGAGCTCTGAGGCATTTATTGTCGGTGACACTGGCAACTACAGTCATCAGAAAACTTCACTGTCAGATGCTCGAAGAGCTGACCTACATGGCTGAGGGTTGAGGAAGTTGACTAAAGGATCCAGACATGGGCTGCTCATGTGACTTGATTTTTTCTCAAAGAATGACAGCTGTATGTAGAGAGAGAATTCCCAGGAATAAATATTCCCAGAATCTCAAGAAAAAAATCTCCAAAGACCGCTTGTGCTTGAGTTCTCACTGCTCCAGATATCACTTCTGCAGTGTCTTAGTGGTCTAGAAAGTCACTAAGCCTGGTCCAGATTCCAGAAAAGGGGAAATAGATTCTAACTCTCAATAGGAAAAACAGAATTATTTTTAGACCATCCTTCTTATATTACACAGTTTTTAAAAGTCAGAACTACTTTCTGTTTTCTGACTGCTACACCATAGCCAAAGGCAACATAAGATCACTGAAAAGTATGATACGAAATCAGAATCTTAGTCCTATAATTTATATTTACAAAAATATCAAAAATTCTTTCATCCAGTGTGAAGTCTAAGTCAAACTCTGTGTATATTTTGCTATTTCAGGAGAATTCAAAGAGATTCCTTACAAGACATTGCCTGCCCTGAGAGTTTCCCTCCTGCCCAAGATCCATCTTCCATTCTTCACTGACAAGCTCTGTGCCACCTGGGCTTCAGAGGTTCCATCTAGGATCCCATTCTTCTCGTCATTACCCTCTTTCCCGTACCACCAACAACTCATCTCGCACACTGGCAGCGCCCTGTACTCCAGCCTTCCTCCACAGTGTCACACTCCTCCTGACTCTAACTCCGCTCCTGACTCTACATTCTGCCATTGTTGGATTCTGCATATCTGACTGACGTTCAGATTTTGAAGAAATTCAATATAATTTTTCTCAGGGGAATATATTTTCCTGGCAATCTAATTTTTAGTGATGGAAGAACTCTTTTGAATAACTTTGAATCAATAAAATCTTATTTGCTGTCAAAGGAGTCCAGAAAAATTCCTGGAGATTTCCTTCACTTGTGGGCACCCCAGGCTCTTTAGTTCTCTTGTAGGACCTTTAAAGAGAAACGAGTCCTTTCTGAAAACTCAGACAGCAATTCTCAGAGGGCAAAGGTTACTATGACTAGCAAAGGATGTATTTGTCTCTAGGGCCAAAAGTCTTTTGCCTGATGTTTTAGATGTAATAACATATTTAATTCTCTATTGTCTAGTTTATTTAGAGATACTCATGTAATGAAACAGTGTGCTCACTTGAAGAGACTCCCTTGTCACTAGGTTTGATAAAACGTAATTTTACCCATAAGACATTGGGCTGTCAGGTAACAGGTGACATCCTATGGGATAGAAGCTGTGGGTTTGTTCCTTAGTCTGTGTGAATGACACATCCACAATGACCCTCAAAAGTAGCTATTTGGAGCAGGAATGCTAAGGGTAGCAGATGACACTGGAGATGATCTCATGGAGCCTTTTGTCATAATAATCTGGATATAAAAATGAAAGTCTGATAATTATTTATGAAATAATTTATCCTTAGTTATTCATGAAAGTTTTCATATAGTTTCAGGGTCAGTATAGTACAGCGGTCTTCTTTTTTTTTTTTTTTTTTTGAGATAGGATCTTGCGATTCAGGCTGGCTCTGAGCTCACTTTGTAGCCCAGCCAAGCCTCAAACTCAGCAATCCTGCTGTCTCTGCCTCCCGAGTGCTGGGATTACAGGCGTGAGCCACCACTCCTGGTGTTGTGGTGTGTGGTACTGATTGCTGGTGGGTGTGAGTTACCATGCCCGGTATTGTTGTTTGTGGTTACCGGGGATCAAACCAGGAACCTTGCACTTGCTAGGCAGAAATCTCCAGCTGATACAGCAGTCTTGAAGCTAGTGCTAAATAAAACTTTTTTGGAGGCTTCATATTAATTCTACCGACCCTTCCTCTGATTTGGTTACTAAGAATCTCTAAACTTCAGTATCATTCACCATAAAAATGGAGAGTTATGTATTCATCACAGAATTAAGAATTAAACAAGATAATTAAGGAGGAGCAGTTAGTCCAGTATATGGGATGTATACTTATAAGATGGTCTTTATTTTAAAATATTAGTTGAATAATTAAAATGATCCATACTTCTATCAGTGAAATAGATAACAGGGCAATATAGCATAGGACATTTTTCCAGTGCAACACAATTCACCAGAAAAAAAAAATATGTCAAATAAGGGGCTGGAAATTTAGCTCAAGTGGTACTGAGCCAACCTTGGGTGCACAAGGACCAGAGTTCCATCCTTGGTACTGCCAAAAAAAAAGCAAATAAATAGGTGTGTGTATCCTTATAGATTTCTTTCTCTCTTTCATTTACATATATATGAAATCAACGTATTAAAGAATCATCAATTAAATAACAAAAGTAATTATAGAAGAAATATAGTGGGATTTTTTATAAGAAAATACAAGTATAAATACATAAATACACAAATATGCTTGTTAAGGAAAAGAAATATAAAGTAGGAATTGAGAAAGATGCATATGTCAGAAAGTGGTAAGATACTCACCAGTCTCATTTCAATTTCTTTCACATATTACAGATAATTTGCACTCTTCAGTTAGATTTTCCCATGAAAAGACCTGGCCAAGGATGCAGGAGCACAGACCACATGTAGCAGTTACAGACTGAAGTGATTATGAACCCAGCACCCCTCTCCTATTTTCTCTCTGCCCATCAATCCAGCTGGATACAGAGATTCTGCCTAGGAATCTAAGGAGTGCTCAGAGGGCCACTGGCTCAGTGTTCAAAGAAAGGCTACCCAGATATCCTACATATTCTGCATCAGGCTGTTGTGTGAGAGAAAAATAACATTTACTATAATGAAAGAATTGCCTGTTATAGCAACTACTGAAAGAATTAATAACTGTTAATAACTACTGGGACAATTATTTTGCATTCCATATCACTTTGTATTATTTAATGAAATCATCAAAGTATTTGCACAAAAACTCTTTTAATTTACAAGTCAAAAACACCAGGAAGCCAGGCATGGTGGCACATGTCTGTAATCCCAGCACTCGGGAGTCAGAGGCAGGAGGACTGCTGAGAGTTTGAGGCTCCTCTCAGCTACATAGTGAGTTCAGGGCCGGCTTTTACTGCAAAGTGAAACCCTGTCTCTAAAGACAAAAACAAAAGAACAGGAAATATTTTATTTTTAAGCAGTATTATATTTACATTTTTTGCTACATGATAAGAAATTGGAAATGGGGTATAATATACTCATAATGTATATTCTACAAATATTTAAACATCAGCCATCCCACATATGTATTTCAATGTAAAATATATTTTTAACTTTTAAAGGTAATTAAAATAATAACTCATAAACTCAAGATTGTCCAAGATAACTAGCCATATCCCATGGATCATATTCGAATAGCTGTGTAGAATTTCCAGGTATAAATTTTCCTTCTCAGTCCTCCCTCTCCCTATTCTAGTTTACATCAATTACTTCCTGACTTAATTTAACCAGTGGGTGTCATTGTTCAAATCATAATTTTTTAAAAGTCAATTAAATTTTAAAATTTTATTTGGCCTTAATACAATGTACTAATAATTACATTATTAACTTCTTAATATTTTCACCATTAAGTAAGAGAATATGTAAAGGCCATGACATGGTTATAATCACACTGGTAACTATTAGTACTATTCTTTACTCAATGGATGCTCTAAGAATCTCTTTGTTAATGAAAATGAAACTACAGAAATGTTATATTATAGTCACAGAAGGAACAGTGTTAGGAAACCAGAATACTTATAACTAACACTATTAAAAAATAGCCAGGGATTTAGTTTAGTGGTTCTAGCATCTGCCTCGCAAGTGCAAGGTCCTGAGTTTGAGCCCCAGTAGCCCCGTACCACATACCACAATGCCAGGTGTGGTGGCTCGCACCTGTAATCCCAGCACTTGGGAGGCAGAGGCAGGAGGATTGCTGTGAGTTCAAGGCTAGCCTGGGCTACATAGGGAGTTCAGAGCCAGCCTGAACTATAAAGTGAGACCCTGTTTCAAATATTATATATATATATATATATATATATATATATATATATATATATATATACACATACATATAGTGGCTAAATAACCTCAACATTGATCCATTTTAATAAGGGAGTTCGTTCAATAGGAAAACCATATATTTCCCATTTCTTTTTCTTTGGCAAATTCTGTGTTCACACATAGCACAGACAGTTTGGCATTGTGAACTCAAGCGTCTTTATTTATGATTTTGTCTTGGCAGCCTCTTTCGTGGTTAGACCACATTGTAGATACTTCCGATGATGGACTTAGGGTCCGAGCTGAGCCACAGCAAGGGACAGGCCACATGAAACACTGCTGAGGCTGCACACAGCTGCTGCCAGAAAGTTGCAGGAGACAATTTTACAGGTCATGAAGAAAATAGGACCAAGACCAACCAACAAAGCATTCAATGACTAGAAAAATAAGTATAATAGTGCTAGCATGAAGCCAATAGGAACCACAAAGAAAAACTTTTTGGCATGAACAGTGGAATATAAATGCCGTGTTTCAACTATTTTTTACCATAAAGGAAAGAAGAGAGTTAGAGAAGATTTCATCTGCCTTTTGGGGGAAGTCACAATGTTTGTCACAATTTAAATACTCATTAAATAGCCACCCATTTTTATAACCTAAAAATATATATATTTTTTATTTCCTTTTTAAAGATATTTTTCTTGCACTAAAGATAAAACTACTGCTGAAATTTAGCACAAAATGCAATATTTCCATACTTTTCTTCACTTGAGTGGCACATTTATAAATTGATAGTGAAAATTATTGGGCTAAGATTACAAATTTTGATGAAGAATATTTAATTGAATTATTTATTGGTACATTTTATATACACATCACAATCATACTCAACATTGTGAATTTGTACCAGTATATGACATAAGTTAATTCTCATTTTTACCCTTTCTCCTACCCACCCTAAACCTCCACCCCTATATATATATATATATATATATATATATATATATATACATTTCTTCCTTTTTTAACATCATATTTTCTTTCCCCTCATTACTTTCCCCTAACCTTTCCCCTTTGAATATTTTCTATTTCATATTATCTATCATACATTCTAGAACTCATTTACATCTTCATATTCTTGATGATTTTTAAAATATAAAATTCACATTAATTTTGGAAATTAGAAACATTAAGAAGTTAATTATGACACAATGAGCAAGTAACATTGGTTAATCCAAATTCTTCTAGAAAGAACCTGAAAGAAAAATCACAGAGATTTCTACTACTTTCCCTGGGAGAGCAAGTAGTTCTAAACTTGCCCTTCCAGTAGAAACAACTAGGTTATTGAACACCCAGATAAATGAGTGTGGTTGGTTATGTGTTGGTATCTTGATCTGCACCTACAGGGTGGCAGAGACAGGACACAGACTAGGGAAAGATTTCAGAGAATCACTTCCACATTTATTGAGCAGGGGTGCTGCTTTTATACATGCAGTTGAGGGCAGGCATGGGCAAGGCTCTATGTGTAACCTATTGGCTGAGTCTGGGGGAGTCAGGACGTGGGGTGATGGGCAGGAGATCAGAGCCTGACCAGTTTTAGGGCCCTATGCACCAGAGAGCTTGTGCGCAACACCTTTATAGTTGTCCTATAGTATGTTACTGGATGGTGGCATGGTGCATCTTACTGAGCCAAACTTCAATATCACCTTACAAATGAGTGCTTTTAATTACTTGTGAAAGTCTGTGATAAAGAGCAGAGGGTAAAACAAGTGAGATACACTGTACAATGTACCAACTGACTGCCTGGTATCATGGCCCAGATAAGAACACAAGAGGGACTGGGCCGGAGGGTTAGCTCAGTGGTTCCAGCGCCTGCTTCGCAAGCGCAAGGTCCTGAGTTCGATCCCCAGTAACCACATACAATGCTGGGTGTGGAGACTCACACCCACCAACTATCAACACCGCATACCACAAAGCCGGACGTGGGGGCTCACGCCTGTAATCCCAGCACTCGGGAGGCAGAGACAAGAGGATTGCTGAGTTCGCGGCGGCTTGCCTGGGCACCATAGTGAGCTCAGGGCCAGCCTGAACTACAAAGCGAGACCCTGTCTCAAAAAGAAAAAAAAAAAAAACACAAGAGGGAGAGCCCATGAAGAGCCAAAAGTTCCTCCTAAGAAGAAAAGCAAATAATCACATTTATGGAGATGGAGATAGTTTGGGTTTGGGGAGGCAGCCTATCAAAGATAAAGAAACTAACAAAAGAGAGAATTCCCTAAAATCAGCACTGAGGTGATTTCTAGAAATTTCTAAATACAAAGAGCCACAGAGTAAGGGTGCAGTCTCCTGGTGGTTAGCAAAGAATTCTCAGGAAGATTTCACTCAACAACTTCAAGTGCATAGTCAGGCCTGGAGGACACTAATTTTCTGCCCAGTAAGAGATCAGTGGTCTCCATAAATACTTGGGTCACTGAAGACAGAACCCAGAAGAGCTGACCTTGCCAGTAAGGCTAAAGCACCTCTCTAGCAAGGGATTGCATGGACATGTCCTGCCGAGTCCAAGCACAGAAAGGACTGAACTCACAAATTACTCAATTGTCTGCAAAAGAAAGTTCAATAGCTTCATAAAATTAAAAAAAATCAAAGATTTCAAAAGCATTCATGTCACACAGTAACCTAATTAAAATCAGTATGGCAGTATATGCAAGAGCAAGAAACTATAACACACAATGGAAGAAAAAAATCTGTCAATAAGAATAGTAGAAATAAAAGTGATGGTACATAGAGACAGGATTGTAAATAACTTACTGAAAAGGAGCTCAAGAATTTAAAGGAGAATATAAATACCAGCTTGAAAAGAAAAAGACATAAAAACTGAATGGAGATAAGATGACAATCTTTTCAGAATGGGAAATTTCCAAAGGAAATTTGGTGTGGAAATGTAATGAGGGGAAGGAGTAAATATGATTCTGAAAGAAAATAAAAGAGCATGTATATAGGGGGTGGGATGGTATGGGTGGGGATGTGGGTAAAAATGAGAATTGACTGTCATATATTGGTACAAATTCCCCAATGTTATGTGTAAGTGTGAAATGTATGCAAATTGTACCAATAAAGAATGCAATTTTTAAAAAAACTGAATGGAGATAAAAATAACAATGTATAAATGATGTGTTTTTTAAAAATCATAATACAGACTTAACAAATATTGTAAATGACCAAAGAATTTCAAGAAAAGGTCATTATATAAAATACAGAATTTAAAAGACTATAAAAAATGACCAGGGGCAGAGGAACCTGAAGAGAAAAAAGTAAGCAGTCTAAATATACCTATAATTAAAGTCTGAATTAGCTGCCTATTGTTACTATGCAAAAACATAACAAACTTTACTGCTAAAAAAAATTAAACTTATCATCTAAGAGTCCTGGAAGTCAGAAGAAAAGAATGTGTTTTGAGCATTTAAAACAAGATGTTGGAAGAGTTGTATTCCCAGAAGCTCTAGAGAAGAGTCCATTTCCTTCCCTTAGAGCGCCTTTACTTCTGGGCTTGTGGCCTATTACACGTTTTGAAGACTCTAAACCCAACTTCTGTTTCATTATCCTGTCACCCTCTGTCTTAGGTCACTTCTGGCTGCTGAGACACAGCTCAAGTGCCCACAGTTTAAAGGAGGAAAGGATTATGTTGGCTCACAGTTTGTAGAGGTTTGCACCTATGGTCCGCTGGCTCGAAGGCAGGGCAGGATGGCAGAAAGCAATGGCTGGGGAAAAGCTCTTTCTTGGCATGGGAGCCTGGAAACAAAAAGAGCACAAATGGAGGAGCAGGAAGAGGTACAGTCTTCCAGGCCATATCCTCAGGAGCCCTCCTCTTCGGCCCAGATCCCACCTTCTAACAGCAAGCAGGCCAGAAACCCCTAAATCCAGTCACTTTCCAAAAGCTCTACCATGAGTGCATGAGGCTTTGGGGGCAGTTTACATCTAAACCGTAACATCCCCTCCTTTGACACTTCTGTTTCTCTTAGGGGGACAACTGTGATTATTCAGGAAGTGTCCACTAAATCCATCATAATGTTCCCATATTAAAATCCTTCAACTAATGGTGTATGAGAAATCCCTTTGACTGGAAGGTAACAAATGCATTTACAGGTTCCTAGGATTAGGTGCCAATGTCATTACTGGGAACCACTGTTTAACCTGCCGTAGTATCTTTGTTGTGGTTTAGACCTTAACTGTCCCTTAAAAGTCTCATGTGTCTGAAAAGCAGTTTGAGCACTGAGCACTGTACTCCACTGATAAGTGCAGTAGCTAAATGTGTTGCTAGGAGGGGTGGTCCCATGTCTTTTGGGGGTGTCACCTGAGGGTGTCTTCTTGTCCATGGCTTTTCTCTTCTCTCTCTTGCCCCCCGGCTGCCAGGAGGTAGGCAGGTTTTCTCCACCAGGCCCTTCCGCCATGCTGTTTCTACCTGGCAGTCAGTCAGTCAGGGGATGAACCCTCTAAAAACCATAAACCAAAACAAGCCTTTCCTCTAGAAAGTGGGGATTTAGGGATATTTTGCCCAATAACATGAAAATGAGTAAAACAGTCATGGAAGAAGAGAAGAAAAGAAAAAGCAGAATAAAAGCTTTTGAAGAAAAAGTTGCTAGCATTTTTCTAAGTTTATTAATGTGTATAATCTCACAAATCCAAGATGTGTAATACACCAAACAGGATAAATCATATTAACAGACATGATAATCATATTCCTGAAAATCCATGATGAAGAGGAAAATGTAAAAGTACCCAAAAGGGAGAAAACAGGGATGTGGAGGGAAAGCATATTAGTTATAAGAAAACAAACATTAAGATGTCAACAGGTTGGTGTTTGTGGACACAATGCAAAACTATGAAAAGAAACTTTAGAATACTAAAAGAAGAACTACTTCTTTTTATGAAAGATCATTAATCTTTACTCTTTGAAAATACTATCTCAAAAAAGCCAATAAAACAATTTTAACACTCAGATGACAAGTTTTTGGTTATATTTAGGAAAGATTTATTTTGCAGCAAAACTGTATGATAAAAATATTAAAAGAAATTCTTCACACAGAAGGAAAGCTTTTTCACACAAGAGTTAAAATCTACTTAATTACATGAAGAAAGCCAAAAATAATATACCTGCTTTGTCTTTCTGTTTTGATATCCAGAAGAGACAATTTTGTTCAAAGCATAGACAACTAAGTATGGCCCACAATTTAAACATGTTCTCACCTCTTTTTGTAAATAAAGTTTTATTTGAAAATCGCCACATCTTTTGTTTACACATTGCCATTCTGATTTCACACTGCAATGCAGAATTCAGTGCTTTTAACAAAGGTAATGTAGTGTAAAATATTTATTATTTGGAAACTAGGGACAAAATTCCATAACTGATATTTTAAAAAAATAATAACAAGCAATTATAGAGTTTATAGAAACCAGCAATGAAGTGCATGATAATTCAGAAAAAATGAAATACATTATTTGAAACATTTATACCTTTCACTTTAATATAATATTATTTGAAAGTCTAGAGTGAACAGAGGTCTATATTATACACTCTAGAAAACTCTTACTTAAAATTACAGTGAAGACTAGAGCAAGCAAGGCAGTAATGGAGAGCAAGCAAAATTCAAAACTGAGTCATTAGACTAAACTAAAGCAGGATGAAAAGAAGAGAGAAATAGAATACATGGACAATTGAAAATTAAAAAGCAAGATGGTAGAAATAAGCATTGACCTTATTAATATTTAGAGTAAATACAAACCACTCAACAAGTCACATAAAAGATGGAAATTTTCCATCTTGAAGGATAGACACAACTGCTATCTACAATAAAGTTATGTAAATTAAAGATCTAAAGAGATTAAAAGGTTTAAAAATACACAAATACCAATAATAGAAGGCTGAAGTGGGTACATAGAGCACAGATTTGAGGTAGAAAGTTTGTATTTAGAGAATGTGAGGTCATGTACTACAATTCCGGATATCCACACTGGGGATTTTAGAATGTGTACCATACGGTAACAAGGAACTACTATTTTAATATAAGATAAAGTATATTTCAGGATACTAAATGTTATCAGAGATAAAAAGTACACTTTACAATAATTTTAGTATATGTGCTGCCGAAGCGAGCACCACTTTACAATAATTAAAATCTCATGTTATCCAGAACATAGATCAGGCACCAAATTAAAATCTTCAAAATTTATAAACCACAA
Organism: Thryonomys swinderianus; assembly: GCA_004025085.1. NCBI lineage: Eukaryota > Metazoa > Chordata > Mammalia > Rodentia > Thryonomyidae > Thryonomys > Thryonomys swinderianus. Next base: position 17,099 of record PVIC010020337.1, on the reverse strand, counting down.
ATTGACTGGAAAATAAAATTAACCTAAAAACCTACTAGTGATTATCACAGACAAGTGTACAGAAATCCAGTAAGAATACTGTCAGCATGAAAAACATTTGTAGCTAGCCTGACTAAATTCTTGTTTATAAGATCATTCCACTCAGTGACAAGGAAAGTCATATTCTTCCCCAGTGCACAGGTCATTTATGAAGGTAGACCATTTCTAAATCATAAGGCAAGTCTCAAAAATTTGGGGGGAAAGTCATCAGAATATATTCATACCCAATAAAACAGCACTTTCAAGCAAGTCTAACCAAGTTAAGAACCCATTAGAATAAATTTCACAAAGAGCACCATCGGATATGGAAGAGAGGGGGAAAAAATCTCAGACTATTAATTTTGAAAATTAACTTCAACCAATGGCCTCCATTTATTTAATTAATAAATATGCATATGTTGTGTAGCAATAGTCAGTCAACTGTATGGCATCTGTCTATGGCAGCCACCACCCGAAGCAACAAAAAGCAGCCCATCAACATCTGGCTGCTGCTGTTTGAGGCAGATGTGGTACAAATAGACTGTGCTATTCCAGAGGCTGATGAAGCAGCCCCTGCCAGCAGAAGTTTGTTTGCTGTACAATACACAGATACCACAGTAAAGGCAGTTGAATGCGCAGAGTCACACCGTCTGTCAGCAACTACATCATGCTGAGAAATGAATCCCAGCAACCAATTATTCACTCGTGCACTTTCTGTATGTGTGTCTATGTGTGCACCAATATAGTCATGTTATTTCCTAAAAATAAATAAATAAATAAAATATTTGGGAGAAATAGAAGCTAATTTGGGTTCAAGAGAAGTGAAGGACATCTAAGGCAGTTTAGTTCACAGATGGAAACCTGAGAGAAAAGTAACTAGAATCAAGTCCAGCTCCTTTAAAATGTGCTTGTATATATATGTGTATGTGTGTTACTATTTCATTCGAATAAAAATATTTATGGGAAATATTTTTTTTTTTTTGCTTTTTTTTTGAGACAGGGTCTCGCTTTGTAGTTCATGCTGGCCCTGAGCTCACTATGGTGCCCAGGCAAGCCGCCGCGAATTTAGCAATCCTCCTGTCTCTGCCTCCTGAGTGCTGGGATTATGGGCGTGAGCCACCACGTCCGGCATTGTGGTATGCGGTGTTGATTGTTGGTGGGCGTGTCTCCACACCCAGCATTCTATGTGGTTACCGGGGATCAAACTCAGGACCTTGCGCTGCAAGGCAGGCACCGGAACCACTGAGCTAACCCTCCGGCCCTATGGGAAATATTTTAAAAAGTATTGGTGTCTAGTGCTCGCTTCGGCAGCACATATACTAAAAAAAAGTATTGGTGTCTAAGAAACTAAGTAGATATGGTGTTGTAGGGAAGAGATCAGGATCCCAACCAAAATTTGAGCACACCAAGAAAACCTCGAGTTAAAGTTGCCTAAGGTGAGACAGTCCTGATGCATCTTCTCTGCATGCTGCCTCTGGCCATGATGGCAGCATCATTCAAACATAAGAAAAAAAAGAAAGGCTCTACCAGCCTTGATAACGACTATAATTTCTAGGAAATGCTCTCACGGACTTAAGCAAGATCCTTCTTAAAGGAATTTTCAATAATTCCTCTCTTCGTGCTCACTTCGGCAGCACATACACTAAAATAATTCCTCTCTTCTATAGTTCCTTATTTGCAGAAATTATGTGAGAGGATTTCCCCAATTGAGACTCCTCAGAGGCAACCCCTCAGCAATGTACCATCAGAGCTATTCATCCCTTGTGAGAATTTTGATTCACTACAGCTGTTCAGGCCAATTGGTAACCAGAAGGTTCTAGAATGGAGGCGGCTTGTATTTAAGTGCTAACACTTGCTGGCTGAGTTCAGGGAGAATTGACACTTTCTCTGTGCCTGTCTTTGTTTATGGCTCAGGTGAGGATGCCATAGAGGTATTAAATGGGTTAAATGACAGTATACATTTAAAATACTTAAAAACAGTTGCTGGTACTTGAGAAGTCTTACAGAATTCTTGTTAATTTTTTAAAACGTCATTTAGGCAGCTTCTTATTTCCAATATTTAAAATTTAAGCAAAAACCTTTCTTTTTATGCTTTAAAAAAAAAACTCCTTTAGGTGGGAAGGAACTATTCTAAACGGACCTTAAAAAGTGTGAATGTACAAAAGAAATACTTTCACATCCACGTTTATTTTGGCGGTATTCACAGCTGTTAAGTTATGTAATCATTCTAGGTGCCTATCAACAGATAACTGGATAAAGAAAATAAGATGTAGGTATACAAAGGGTAAAATTCTGAAAAAAGAGTTTCCAAACCCTGAAAAAAGAAAAGGGTTTGGAAAGTGAAAGAAGAAATTCTACCCTTAACACCCTAATTATTTTATTTAAACTATAAAAATAATTAAATGTTAACATTTGTTATCTGGAGAGTTTATGTGTATAGTTGTTTCATTATGTCCTGTGGCTGTCTATATTGTTTAATTTTGGGCATTAAATACAAATTTAATCATGTGGATTTTTTTCTGCATAAATGCAAGTATCTGGAATTTTTATTAATTACATGTAATTTTTGTTTCATGAATATAAATCTGGTCAGTTCATGGACCATGAATCCTGGGGTCACTAGCTCATTCCTGATGGGGAAGATATGGTCACTGACTTTTTCCCCACTAAAAAGTCACTGAACATTGAAGTAAGATCATATCTAACCAGGTAGAGACTTCACCTCAAAGTAATTTTCTTATTGAAAAATATATAGTATAACAAGTTAGACAGTAATAAAAAATTTATACAAGCCTTGATCCTTAGCTGATGACATGAAGTCTAAGTATCCTCCCGTTGTCATACTATTTGGTCAGTACTCTCGGGCAGACAGCATCATATCTAGACCTTACTTTGAGTTCAGAGCTCACACTCCCCACATGCGAATGAGGAAGTATGCACCACTTACAGAGTGGGAGGAAAGGAATTGTGAGCAATATTAAAATAATCATACTGACGTTTATTATACAGGAATGCATCTGTATCAGTTTGCTTATCAAGAAGTAGAGAGTCAACACCGCTGGCCATCACAGGGATGCAAAATAAAGTGAAACAACGCGGAGGTTCCATCTTACCTCGGAAAGAATGACCATCATCATGAAATCAGATAATAATTGCTGATGAGGCTTTTAGGGGGAAAACCCCTTCTAGACTGTTGGTAGAAATGTAAACTAGTACAACCACTCCATTTCTTTAAAAAAAAAACTGTACTATAAATTCGATTTAGCCCAAAAGAGTTGAAGACATCATATTAGAGTCACACATGCATAACAACATAGTTCATAATAATTGAATCCCAGAAACAACCTGTAAGCCCATTAACAGATGAATAGGTAAAGAAAAATGTGTTGCATTTGTACACATGGGATACTACTCGGACATAAAGAGATGGGCTGGGGCCAGAGATTTAGCTCAGTGGTTCCGGCACCTGCCTCACAAGCGCAAGGTCCTGAGTTCGATCCCGGTAACCACATAGAATGCTGGGCGTGGAGATTCACGCCCACCAGCCATCAATACCACACACCACAGTGCCGGGCGTGGTGGCTCACGCCTGTCATCCCAGCACTCGGGAGGCGGAGACAGGAGGATGGTTGAGTTTGAAGCTTGCCTGGGCTACATAGCTCAGGGCCAGCCTGAACTACAAAGCAAGACCCTGTCTCAAAAAAAAAAAAAAAAAAAAAAAAAAAAAAAAAAAAAAAAAAAAA
>PVIC010020337.1:0-13238 GCA_004025085.1 Thryonomys swinderianus | reverse complement strand
TATAGACCACAAACACGTACGAATAAACTCTTACAGTTCTCCATTCAACTCCACTTTTTGTACTGAAAAATAAAAATAATAGCTACACCACTTGATGGTAGGCAGCACCTTTACTCTGAAAAACTATGGTTCAAGGAAATTGAGTGATTCTCTTAGTGTTCTGCAACTTACAGATGCCAAATGCTAGACTGGAGCCCAACTCACCATTAATAAATTATGTTATCAATATCAACAGGATCTTTATAAAGTGTAATTGCTACAAAATATGATCTCTTAAGCCTCTTATATGTTGTATGCTCATTAATCTATGTGTCTAACAGAGTTGCTTCAAAGCTATTTCCAGATTTTGTGTCTTGGTTTATAGCCTTTCAAAGACTTTGCCTCATAACCTCAAGTTCAACTGTAGTCAAGATTTATTCCAGCAACACATTTACCACCAAGATGCAATGGGAAGATCTGGAAATGTCTTTGGGTAAAATGGTTTAGTTGATCCATGTGTTAAACCCTGCCATTGCTGGCTGAACAATATTTTAGTACTTTAGGTGAGAGAGTAAAAAGAGGGCATGCACAATCTGTATAAGAGGTAATCCAATAGAACCGTGTCCAAACATTAAAGAAAATAAAGAAGAAAGTATTAGTGTATGTCTATACTTTTGCTTAACGTATTCGTGTTTTAGCAGCTTACTGTCATGAAAGAACATCTGTGCAATATTATTCCAGTGGAGAAAAATAGAATTTATTTTGACATAGAAAGATTACAGTTTTCAAAGATGCCAGTATATTTTTTCTAGGAATTTTAATTTCAAGATTCATCACAAATCTTGTCATCTTGCTAGGGAAAAATTAATGACAGCTATTTTATTTTACATAAAAAGTGAAAAAAAAATAAACAACATAAGGGATTTCCCAAAATTCTACTGTAAAAATAAATTTTACTCAGTTGTAACTTTTGGTCATTAAATTCAACTGTCCTCTTAATCTGTGCATTGCCATAATTTTTGGAAGAAATATTTCTTGCTGTACATTTTACCCAAAGAAATATTTACCAGGGACTTTTTCTAGTATCCAAGTAATAGAAAAAAGAAGAAAGTCATAATAAATACCAATTATCTTCTAGCCACTAACATAGATGCCTTCTGTATTTCTCCTTGCGTATTACTTACTAAAAATTCAAAAATGAAAGATAAAATGAAAATGATAGATTTAGAAAAAAGTTATTCATTCCTGGGAGGAAGAATGTATTTTAATTCCACTGCTACTCCTCTTTGATCAAGGAAGACAGATTCACAAGTCAGGTGCCAGGTATGAGATGGAGCTATAATCCCAGAAATTCAGAAGGCTGAGACAGGAAGACCACAGTTTCATAGTCAGCATGGTCAACATAATGAGAGCCTTATCTTTAAAAAAAAATATGTGTGTGTATGTGTGTGTGTGTGTGTGTGTGTATATATATATATATATATATTACATATATATATATATGATAAAAGAAAAATATTTACAAGCACCCAAATTTCCAAAACCACTGATATATCTTACTGTAACCCTTAAAATATTGCATCTACAAATTAACACTGCAGAACACTCTCAAGAGAAATCAAGCAATTACAAATAAACCATGATGTATCCTCCCATATTATCTGAATCTTCAAATGCTTGGCGAAAACTCTGGGTGCCATTGAAGAGTGTTTATTTAGATAAAGGTGATTATCAAAGATCATTCAAGAATGCTTCAAACTTCCAAGTTTTTCCTGGTAGTCATTGGGAGGAACTGGTTTTATTTGCTTGATCTCCAGAATCAAACCAGAGAAATTACTTCATTTAGCGCATTAACTTCTACTAATGCATTGCTCTTTAAGATCACCCTTATGTCACTGAAAATAACCATGAAGTTGAATGGAAAAATTCTTAACCAAATCATGTTCTTTAAAATTGTGCGCACTTTTTAATTCAAGGAGCACAATTGGCTGCGTTCTACACCTCATATATGACCACAGTTCAAAGGTGGACTGATGCAGGGAGAGAAAGGCACCTTTGTACAGCTTCTCCCCACTGTCATTCACTGTCCTATCAAGGTTAGGTTGAAACAGTAGCAAGATGCAGTTATAAAGATGCTTGTGATTCAATATCTTGTATCTTGTAATTAGGGAGCAATGACTTCATGGTGGCTCAAAAAAGATGAAAGAATCTTGGGAGTGGGCACAGGATCAAGCACTCATAGAAAGCATTGAGAGAACCATTTATAGAAGCATATATAGAAGAATATATATACCATACATATGTATAGTATATATATGCATATATATACTATACATATGTATGGTATATATATAGAAGAATATATATACCATGCATATGTATAGTATATATATGCATATAAAGCATACATGGAAGAATTTATAGAAAATGGCTCAGAATGACCAGTTTGGGATGACCTTATGGATGAGTCCAATACTCTCCTTTTATGTCTATGTATTCTGTGGACCAAAAAGATATATATACAATGCTGGGTGTAGTGGCTCACGCCCACCAGCCATCAATACCACATACCACAGTGCCGGGCGTGGTGGCTCACGCCTGTAATCCCAGCACTCGAGAGGCAGAGACAGGAGGATTGCTGAGTTTGAGGCTTGGCTGGGCTACATAGTGAGCTCAGGGGCAGCCTGAACTACAAAGCGAGACCCTGTCCCAAAAAAGGATATTGTGATTCAGACGCTATTACAAGAGCCATCACTACAGCTCATACCACAGACTCAGCATACAGCATGAAAGAGATGAAAGAGTCTGCCTCTAAACGTGCAAGCTGCCACCACGAGATTAGTTGTAATATTGGGGAGAGGAGGAATCCAGCTTTCCTTGGCTGATCTATCATTCTTAACCCAATTTTATGAGATTCATATTTAGATATTTGGAAATATTTGAAAAGATTTAATTTTTAAAAATAAAGTAAAATGAGTAAGTCCTATAGTGCGAGAAGGATAGTTATGAATCTCTGTTTTTGCATTGCTTCCTAATACACTGTCCAATCTCACCCTCAGAAACAGTAAGCTAGAAATACCTACTAGAGAATAGTAGCTCAAATAACTTTCTTTCACATGAAAAAGAAATTCATTAAAAATTTTGGAAGTCTACTCCTACTATGTACAAAGAATTGGCCTAGTTTACACAAGTTTCTTCAAAGTGGTCCCCAAGTATAAACTCCAGGTAAAATTTGTGATTATGGTACATGTTCTGCAGACTGGTGCCTATTTAATAAACCATAAACTAATGTCTATCACTTATTTTCTGAGTTCAGTTGAGCATGTAAAGAAATGATTTGCAGCCTGAATCACCCAAGGCCCCGTCAAGTAAATAAGACAGAGGAGTGTAACATTGGGAACTAGTTCAAAAATAGTTAAAGGTAAATCCCAGCTCACTAGGGTTACACAAAGATTGACAAGAACACAAAGCTGCCATGGCCCTTGGTGTTGGCAAGTCAAAAGCACAAATAAGGCTATTCCCAAAACTAGGAGCTGGAGTCTGCAGGTAGTTGCTGAAACCAGGGTACCTGTCAGGAGCTGGAACTGTAAAAGTGACACGTTCTCACAAGACTGCCTGAGACACAGAGGGGAGGAGAGAAATTCCTTAGTTTGTGCCCTATGCTCATCTTTGAATCTGTACCCAATATTGGTTCTTCCTGGCTGAAATCGTTTTCAAGTCAGTGAGCACTGAAGTTATGAGGCATTCTTCTCCTGCATCCTGGTTAATATGTTCGCATTGCAAACTATCCAAATGCACTGTGCTGTCAAACCAGAACCACTGCAATACACCCCTGGAGAGGTGTTGCAGCTATAGATCGTCTCCGCTCACTAGTGGCAAGAGCCTCCACTGGGGTAACTCTTAACAGCCGAGGGAGAGGATACTCCCTCAGCACAACGTCACACCTATCTGTGTCTGTGCTGAGACAGCTAAAACACAAAATCAGCAGTGACATCACCTGTGATACAGAACTGTGTGGCTTCTGAAGCATTACAGTTTCAAATTGGTTAAACTTTGGACAAAGGATCTCAAGATTTCAAAAGGGAATGTGACCAGGAAGCCAAGTTCGGTCTCCACGGACTCTCCTGCCACACAGGTGAGATCTTGTTTTCCTGCCCTGTGGCTGTGGCAACACAGCACCACTCTGGCTGCACTTTGATGATTGATGCCATCAGAGCTCCACTGAGACTCAGAGGGAGGGGACACAGAGCCAGTGGGGCTATAAAAGAATTATAGGACTAGCGAAAACTAAAATAAAGTCAACAGAGTTCATTAAGAATTGCAAGGACTCAGAAATGGTACCAACACCAGAAAACTGTAGCAAAATGTATCGGAGACTCCTGGATTGATCTCCAAATGGAAAGCACAGGCAGCCAATCTTTCCAGGGTCTCTAGGGAGAAATCACAAAGAAATGAGCTTGACTTTCAAAAGACATTTCTCAGTTTCCCAAACAAAAAGCAAATCGGAGTACCTAGTACACCCCCACACCCTTAACAGAATGGGTCATGGAGTAGCCGTTCCCCAGGTGTGCTGAAGGGTACAAACTCTCCCTCACACTAAGCTGTTCGGCCTCCTCCTGGCCCATCCTCTCCACTCAAGATCTTGGTTCCTTTTTGTACTCTCCTCCTCTTTCCCCTTCCTCCTTCAATCAGCTCACACCCTGCCTTGAGAACCTTTTAGTTTTTGGCTCTCTTTATGTTCTTAGCCTCAAATTCCAATGGAACCTCCCGGCCTAAAGCAGCTATTACAGTTTTTGTAGGATGTGGTTAGTCCAGCAGTCTTCAGTTACCACTTGTAGACCTCCAGACCTCTCTGTGGTGAGGAGAGGAGGACCCTGGCCCTTCTCTGCCTGGGGCAGATGACTAAAGGAAAGCACATGACCGAAATTAGCAAAGGAAGGAGCAGGAACACATGGAAAGAATTTCCTTCAAACAAATAAAATTTTTTTTGGACTCTTCTTTTATGATTCAACTCCTCTGTTGTTCCGCTAGAAGCTGGAATCATGGAAAAGGGAGAAGCAGTTGACGAATGGGGAGCAAAAATTTTAAAACTAAAATGGATCTCCTTTGTGTGAAGTATATATAAAATAAATGCAAACGCAACAAATATCCACCTACATTTATCTAATGATATACAATTTAAAAATCTCTGCACTCTCTCTTCCATTGGGTTTCAATTTTGGTTCACACAAAAGCAACTCATGACCCACAAGCCTCTTATTTTATGTGTAAAAAGAAGGCCCTGGGCCGGAGATTTAGCTCAGTGATTCCAGCACCTGCCTTGCAAGCGCAAGGTCCTGAGTTTGATCCCCGGTAACCACATACAATGCTGGGTGTGTTGACTCACGCCCACCAGCAATCAATACCACATACTACAGTGCCAGGCATAGTGGCTCACGCCTGTAATCCCAGCACTCGGGAGGCAGAGACAGGGGGATTGCTGAGTTCCAGGCTTGCCTGGGCTACATAGTGAGCTCAGGGCCAGCCTGAACTACAAAGCGAAACCCTGTCTCAAAAAAAAAAAAAAGGAAGGTCCTGCTAAGTGCGCATTTGCCTTCTGATTAACAACTGCACAAAAATGTAGCAATGAGCTTTGCAAGGAAGCAAGTTTCTACTCAGATATACGTGGAGGAAGACCCTGAGGAGCTCAGAGCCTCCTTACCACCAGAGCGAATGAGGAGAGGTGAAGCTTGGCTCTGAAACTCCTGTAACTCAGGAACGTTTGAAAGGTGTCAATTTTGAAGAATAACTGATACTATTCTTGAGAAAAGAGATATGATTTCCAAATGAGCACATGTTTGAAGGAAAGTGGACAGAATTTATCCAGATTTCAGAAACGAATCCTCCCCACACAGGATGGTGTGTAAATTTTATTTATTGATTTATTTTTAATGCCCAAAGTCCTGATTCTGATCCGAAAGCATTTCAGTCCTCCTGTGCCTTCGTGCTCTGCAGCGAGTGTCAGGTTAGCTCCTCCCTGAGATTTTATATCCTGAGAGGCCAGGGGAAATAAGGAAGAAGCAATACGTCCAACTTAAACTTACGTATTGCATCCTTGAATATATGGATTTTAACAATATTACCACGTTCAATAACCCAGGGTCTTTGAACCAAACTTCACTCTGTTTTGTTCTTGTTGTTCAGATTTCAATTTATTTTGTTTTAGTTCGTTTTGTTTTTGAGACAGTTTCTCTGTAAGTCCCTAAATAGCCCAGGCTCCATTCAAACTTGTGATCTTCCTGGTTCACCCTTCCCGAGTGCTGTGACTGCAGTATGCAACCAACACCCAGATGAATATAGGCTTTTCAATTCTTTCATTTTCGTTTGACTTTCTTGTCACACTTTCTCATCATTTTGAATAAGAATTTCTCTTAATAAGAGCCATCTATTTTTTTAACCTGAAAATTCATAATATTTTATACCTGTTTCTTCCTGTTACATTATTGCAATGCCTACATGTTAAGGACGCACAAAAATCCAATGCCTCTGTGTAGTAATAGCAAGCAGCTAAAGGAATCAAATGATCAACACCTTCCAATCCCATTGAGTGACAGAGAAAAAGACACAACCACCATCTAACAGGGCATCATAAATGTCAGGAAGAAAATTATCCACAGAGGTAAGACATAAATCCAGGGACATGTATTATGGCCGAGGACATTTTCTTTATTTGACATCACTACAGTGTTCCCTGAGGACCAATTAGACTCATAAATTCTGAGAGTTCTGACAGCACATGGCACTGTCCTCCCACAGGCACACTATTTTTCTTTCAATTCCTACCGTGCAGAGGATGGGTTTTGGATGAAGGGGCAGCAGCATCACTTGGTTAGAAACACCTCCCTCTCTCTCTACTTTACTATTGAACAAGTTTTCCGGAAGGTGCCTGATCTATGTGAACACTGAAGCTTTGGTATAAGAGATTCCCTCCCATTCTGCTAGCCGGAGGGAAAGTGTAGCATTTCCCCACCTGCCAGTTATGGTAAAGCCTTGCTCACCTGTTAAAAGGCAAGCTGCGAAGTGGAACAGACCCCATTACATAAACCAAGGCCCCTTGTTAATAGTCACTCTGGAAATTCCCAAACTCTGAGTTGGATTAGTCCAGAAGCTGTGGTTACCAGGCAAGCCGAGGGCCCAAACCACCTCAGAAAGATTCCAAAAACGCATTCTGTGTCACAGTTTCAAAACAAAGCTAGTAATATTTTAATTCCCTCACCACAAACACATGTCTAATATAGCTTGTCATGAGGCCAATGACTTACAGAAAGGAATCCGGATTGTCCCGGTTCTTTTAATAGTGAAAAACTAAACCAAACTGTGTATTGGAGCTGATAACCCATGAGAGCAGTTCCAGCAGATCGTAGGCTGGTTTCCAGCACTAATGATCACTCAGGACCGTTCCACAGCACTTTAGTACTAGGTCTTCCAAACTGTTCACTTCATAAAATCACCACACACTTTGAAAATCCTTTGAAAATTACTGTAACATGAATGGAAAAGAATAGCCAAAAATGACCCTCTTCCAATGTATTGAGGATTATTTTGGTTCTCATGATACTGTTCTTGTCCTGGTACCTTTGGACCAGGAATATCAGCAGATATTCCAGTCTTGTCCATAACAATATTGTATTTGTCACAAAGAGCAATATAATGCTCCACCAACTAAATTACATAGTCTCAATCAGTAGTGGCAGGGAGAGTTGACAGGGAACCAAGTAGTGTCTTCCATGAGTAGCACCAGACATCAGGCAGCACAGCACCAGGCCTCGCCCTGTGACTCCCCCATTGTCCTTGGTCCTTTCAGTTGCCTTACAGATGAAACAGTGAGTTGGGTCCCACACCCCCCACACACACACACTCAGGTAGTAGCTATTTGACCAGTTTGGGTAGAGCATACCTTTTCATCTTCAGATTTCCTTGCAATGAAATGAATGACCTTAGCTTCCATTCTCTAAAAATTCACTGTCAGTTTTCCTCTTAGTCCTAAGAAATATTTTTGTAACTCATGGGTTGAGTTTCTAACCTAAGCTCCACAACAATTAACTCATTGTTTTTGTATGCTGTTAACAAGTTTGTGTTCAATTGTATTTCTATTCCCATAAGCGGGGAATTTGTCATACATAGGATGTTATGTCCCACATCCTGAGAAACTCTGTGAATAGGAAGTTAGCCACCAGAAGTACATCTTCATCACTGTCTCTGTGTCCCTAACTTCCACTAGCAAACACACACAAACTTTCTGTTTCTTACATGTTCCTATTTTTTCTCTCTCCTACTCTGTCTTCACCACTTTTCCCATGTTTTGGCTTTCACTTCTGCTCACTAAATCTTTCTCTCTCAGAAACAGGGTGAGAAGAGTAGGTAGATAAAAATGCCTGAAAACACCCAAAGATTTTGTAAAAACTCCAAGGCTTACAGAAATGGAGCCTGGAGTATGATAAAGTCATAATGGAAGAAATAATATATGTTCTTTCTAATCATTCTGTTATATTTTGCACTTGATGAAAACAGAAAGTTCAGTAGCTAGAGTGATGGAAGCTTGTCAGAGAGAATGTAAGCATATTTCTTTAAATACTTGGGCTATGAAATATTTATTCATGTCCTCATTTCGTCTCCAGATAAGAGATAAACAAAACCTAGGGGTGAAGACTACTGTAATAAATCGAGGTTAAAATTTGCTTTCTAGATGATAAGTGAAATACTCAGAACTTTAGACATTGATGTCTTTTTTTTTTTGAGACAGGGTCTCGCTTTGTAGTTCAGGCTGACCCTGAGCTCACTATGTAGCCCAGGCAAGCCTCGAACTCAGCAATCCTCCTGTCTCTGCCTCCCGAGTGCTGGGATTACAAGCATGAGCCACGACGCCCGGCTAGACATTGATCTCTTAATGAATTACTATTTTTACTTAGAACATTGAAGAAAAAATATGAAAAATCATGCATATAGAAAGTACTAGATAACTTGTCTATTTGTCGAATCAGTTCTTAGAATAAATGCTTCAGTAGGAGTTGTCGCTGATATCTACTACTGCTGGCCATGGCATCTGCTATCTGTGACCTTAGTCAAAGAAATGTGTCCCTTTCTTCAAGGTCTGGTCCACTTTAACTCTCACTGGCCACCGTGCCCCTCACTTTAGTGTCTTACTGTGACTTCCACACAATTCCATCTGGGGAATCAGACCTAAAACTGAGCTAGTGAGATGCCGGTCCATCCCCTCTCTTCCCTCTGGCTATCACTGACAATGACTTCCCCGCTCTAACATGACCAAGAGAGAATTCTGAATGCCTTCGCATCACACGTATCTCTGCGCACACCAACATGACCCATAAGCACCTCCCCATTGTCAGGATAACCCGAGAGCCTTTTTGAGAACTCAAACGAAAAATGAAATTATAATGCCTCTTTTCTCCTTCACTGATGTAACTAAAACGATTCCTTGAAGATTTAAAGCCGAGAGAGTAAATACATGGTACAGACTGATCCACTGTTCTTCCTTGTCAGAGTCTTTCTCCTTCCACACAGGCCTTTTGACTCAGATTTTCTATCCTACCCCAATGCACCTGACACATCCCCTACCTTACACATTTTTTCCCTTCTTCATTAAATTTCAAGGCTTCCTGTATGAGCAGCAATCTGTGGTTTGAGCCTGATGAGCAGGGCTGATGGTCAGGAACAGGAGCATCAGGAGATGAAGCCTAATAGCTAATGTAATAATTAATAGACTAAAAATAATACTGGCAGATCATTTTTGTTTTGAAACTATGGCTTCCAATGCGCTACTCAGAATGGCCTTAGACTGGAGCTAAGATCCTGTGGAAATAAGATCCACAAACAGCACAATGCAATACAGCACAGTACACTATAACATAATACCAGTACAGTATAATAACAGTGCAGTACAATACAATATAATTTATTCTTGAAAATTGTTCAAACTTCTCTGCCTCTCATCCTGAATAAAGGTTCCTGTACAAGCCATCACCTTGAAGCTCTGAGGAGAGACAGAATTTAGAAAGTAGAACTTTACAACTTTGCACTCTTTTTATTTTACTAAGCCATAGTCCGCTCATGGAGATGCTCTTTCCCTGCCACATTCCTCTCTTCTCTTTTTATTCCTCTTTTTCATTTCCTTGCCTTTTCATCCCTTCCATTCTGCCCTATTTAACTGTCTAGTTTGCTGCCTAGTGCTTGTCCACACAAAAAAAGCTGCCCCTAGGAGTTTTCAGCTAAGAGGCATTGCAAGTAAGAATGCAAAAAATTGTTAGAACAATTACACTCTTTAAAATATGACTTCTATTCAGTGCTTTGGTTTCCCTGGCTTTGTGCTTCAGGCTAGATATTACTCAGATTTCTGCAAGGCCTGGTGCTTTCTCACCAATTATCTGAAAGGCCGGAGAATGGTACTTACATCAAAGCCCAGCCTACTGACAAAGGACACCTGGCCAGGGCAAACACAAGCATCTCTCAGCTCCTCGCTCTATTTGGCAAAAAGCTATTTCCATCTCGGTCTCAACATAACAAAGGACTAATTGATGGCAGCATTTTTTTCCATCTTTCAAAAAATAAATTGAGCCAACCCCACAAGCTCATCTAGAGGAATTAATTAGGGAATAGGAAATCTCCAAAGCCATTCTTAAATTGAGATTGAACAAAGCCCAGGGAACAGATGGCTTTTCATCTGAATTCTTTAAAACCTTTAGCACTTTGCTAATTCCCCTACAGGAATGAAAAAAAATGCTATATGAATTTGAGCAAACCATTTCACCAGGTGTTCAGTTCCCTTAAGGTTCCTTCTGCTCTAAGAAAAAAAAAGAAAAAAACAACAGGTATCCTCTCTACTTATGCTATAATTTCATTTGTCCATGTGAATCCTTCCCCATGGGCTCGTTCTGAGTCTCCCCAGCTCTTCCCACTACCACCCCGGGGGAGTGAGTCCTTAATTGGTGCAGCTGATCACGGACAACTGCTCTGAGTGCAAGGACTGTGTCAGCTCACACAAAACAAGGTTCAGAATGAGGTCATTGTTCACCTAAAAGAGGAAAATAGGAAGCAATTTTGCTATTTTGTTGCAGGTATCTAGAGATTTCTGGGGCAAAACCTGGGGTGGTGGATTGCATTATATGAAGAGCTGTGCAGATTATTTTTCCATACAAATTTGATGTGAAGAAATAGGGAAGGAGAGAGGTACTGCCTCTTATATGCATAGTTAACAAGACACTGTGGGACTCAGGCCCCAGAGGGTAAATTTGTAGTATTCACACTTTGGGGTTGTCAGAATAATACTTTGCATGATAATTTGATAGGAACCTTAAAAGCTTCTTTCTCTTTTTAAATATATGTACTACATAAATATCTAAAATTGAGCATGCACATCATACATAAAACTATTTTTCCTATACCTTTTACGTTGAAATACAATATAATGTTATAAAGGCTGAATCAAGCCAATTAATAGGTATGACACCTAACATAGTTGTCTCTCTGCTTTTTTGGCAGTCCTGGGGATTGAATTTAGGCCCTTGTACTTACAAAATAGGCACGGTACCACTTGAGCTAAATCCCCAGCCCTTAGTTGTCGTTTTTATGATGAGAATATGCACAATCTATTCTCAGCTCTTTACAAGAATAATATGATATTGTATTGTATTATTGTATTGTATTGTATTGTAATTAGTAGTCAGCATGCCATGGGATAGATTTCTTGAATTTACTCTTCCTGTCTCACCGAGGTTTTCTGATCTTGGGCCAATAGGTGCAAAGCACTGCCCTGATCCCTAGTAACCACAATTATACTCTCCACTTTTATTTGATCAACATTTTTAGCTGCCACACAAGAGTGAGATCATGATTTGTCTCTTGATGTCTGCTTATTTTATTTAGCATAACGTTCTCCAGGCCCATATTTGATATTAAAAATAACACAATTTCTGTCATTTCTGTGGCTGAATTAGATCTAATTGTGTATACGAACCATCTCTGGTTATCCATTGATCCTATTCCTCATTGTATGGTTGGGGTCAAATTGTCCCCCTCAAGCCTCATGAATTTTATTAGTTGGGTGAATCTAGAGTGTATGATGCTGGCTTTCAGGGTGTGTGATTACTAAACTACTGCGTGTGAGTGTCTGGTTTGGCACCACCCTAAACCTGGTAGTCTGAGTAAGACCAAAGGAGCAGAAGACGCTGTTAGGTGTCCTCATGTGTTTCTCCTCTGCGATGCCCCTCCTGCCTCTCTTGCTGTCTTTGCTGCTTCCACCACCAAGAACTGTTGCCCCTCTGCCACCCTGCCTTAGAGCCAGCTGATTATGGACTGAAACTTCAATAAGTCAAATGAGCCTTTCCCCTTCAAGTTTGGGTGGCAGTTATTTTATCTCAGCGATAAGAGAAAAGTAGATAACACGATAAACATGTGCATGCAAAAGTTTTTTTCAAGTTGGCAATTTCACTTTATGGAATTTCTGCATCATGTGGTAGCTTTGTTTTTATTTTTTCTATAATGGCTGTGTGAATTTACATGCACATCCACAGTACACTAATGTGCCCTCTCCCCAAATCTTTGCCAGTGTTTGCTATATTTTTCCTATTTGAGCACAGACATTCTACCATGTATGAGAGGACATCTCATTGCATTTCCTGAGTGATTACTCATGTTGAGTATTTTGTGTATCTTACATCATTTTAGATGTATGATGCATTTTATGCACGTTAATAAAAAATCTTAAGCTCCTGATATTCCACTAAATCTACTCTTGTACACTCCACACTGACTGTAAAGCACAACGAGTGACATCAGAAAGCAGTAGGGCAGGTCTCTCCATTATTACAGTATTATTCACACCCTTCCACATTTATATAAACATACTGCATCTTATTTGTGTGAGTACTATATTCCATTAGAACATCAAAACATTCTGCATCTGGGCCAGAGGGTTAGCTCAGTGGTTCCGGCGCCTGCCTTGCAAGTACAAGGACCTGAGTTCGATCCCCGGTAACCACATATAATGCTGGGCGTGGAGACACGCCCACCAACAATCAACACCGCATACCACAGTGCCGGGCGTGGTGGCTCACCCCTGTAGTCCCAGCACTCGGGAGGCAGAGACAGGAGGATTGCTGAGTTCGCCGCGGCTTGCCTGGGCACCATAGTGAGCTCAGGGCCAGCCTGAACTACAAAGCGAGACCCTGTCTCAAAAGCAAAAAAAAAAAAAAAAAAAAAAATAT
>PVIC010020336.1:0-29626 GCA_004025085.1 Thryonomys swinderianus | reverse complement strand
ATATACTAATAAGTGAAATCAATAGATCACAGATAGACAATTCCCGGATCTTCTCTTTGGCATGAACACCTGTAGATGCAAATGAGTTCTAGAAAGTAGGACAGCTTTTATAGAGTGGAATATTTCTATAGGAAACTTGGTGTGGGAATGTGATGAGGGGAAGGAATAAATATGATACAGAAAGAAAATAAAAGAGCATTATAAAGGGGGGAGGAGGGGGGAGTGGGTAGGGATATAGGTAAAAATGAGAATTAACTTGTGGCATATACTGGTACAAATTTCCCAATGTTATATGTGATTTTGAGATGTATATAAATTATACCAATAAAGAATTCAATTAAAAAAATAATAAACGTCTTTTTTGGTTTTGGTGTGCATTCATCCTTTGGCCCTTTATCTGCCTTTCACTCCTATTCTATATACACAAACCAGATGACCTCAGGGTTTTTCTGAGTAAAAGGCAAGTCTGCTCTTCCAGCTGTTTAAGACAAAAACCTTGGAATCATCCTTGGCCCACATATGTCCCCAAATTCTAAGGCCTTGACATTCATTTGTATGATATCTGATCATCTTTCACTACTCTACTGTTACCAACTCTTAAGCCCTGAGGACTCTAATAACTTTCTGGCCATGCTACTTCTTTTCTTTTCTTTCTTTCTTTTCTTTTTTTTTTTGAGACAGGGTCTCGCTTTGTAGTTCAGGCTGGCCCTGAGCTCACTATGTAGCCCAGGCAAGCCTCAAACTCAGCAATCCTCCTGTCTCTGCCTCCCGAGTGCTGGGATGACAGGCACGAGCCACCACGCCGGGCAAGGCCATGCTACTTCTAATCTCTTTCCCAGAGTCTGTTAGCAACATGGTGGACATGTTTCTTGTTTTTTGTTTTTCTGTCTTATTAACCAATGTATTGAAAGATATACACATTAAAGTTATTCTTTTGAGACCCAGGTCAAATCCTGCCATTCTTTAGCTAGAATCCACCCTCATGGTTTCCCAACTCACTCAGAATACAAATAAAAGTAAAATTCCCTACAAAGTTTTCAAAGGCTTCAAATCTGGCAAACTCTCATATCTCTCCGACTTGATCTCAGCCCGCCTCCCCGAGCCTTGCACCTTTGCCTGGATGGCTCTTCTCCTACATACCTGCAGGATCAGCTCCCTTCCTCCCACAGTCCGTGTTCAACTGTCATTTTCACAGTGAGACTTGTCTTGAGCACCAGACCTTCAGCCTCAGCCTTTCCCGTTCCCCTTTCCTACTGTATCGTGTGAAATAATTTGACCTTCACATATTTGTTTGTTCTTTCCTCCCTTCAGCGTGTTAGCCCCATGAGGAAAGAGAATTTTTGCTAACTTTCAGTAAAAACAGTGACTGAAGCATAGTACATGCTTGGTAAATAACTGTTGGATGAACAGGGAAAAATACTCTTTGAATTCCCTCTTCTTCTATTTCTTACAACCTTCCTCAAATTGACTACTGGTAATTTTTCCCTTTCATTTTGACTAAAGATTCATTTTACAATTTAATTCCTATCTGCCTAATGAACTTCTTTTAAGAATGCTTAAATCAACTGCATTTTTTTTCATTTATAAAATACCATATCAGATTTAGCACTGAAAGTAGTCTTAGAACCTTGTACAGTGCACTTTTCTCCATGTTTCACAAGGTGTGACAATGAATCTTCACATCTCCCACCTTCTGTCCTAATGCTTCCTCTTCCGTACCAACCTGTCTGCTGCTTATGTCTTTTCGTCAGAAGCACAGTCAGGTGATTTCTGTTGGCTGTGGCAAGGTGGACCTTGCTTTGGACTAATGCGTTGGTTAGTTCTGTACACACTGACAATGATATGGGTAACCAAAAGAGAGGTGGGCAAGACTTAGGATCACAGGATTAATGCTCAGCTCCTCCACATATGTGACTTGCCTCTCAAGGCCCTACATTAAAAACTTAGATAACAATTATTCTGTCCAGTTTATTTATTTCTGTATCAAATGGGATCAGGGGTGTGAAAATGCCTTGGCTTGCACAGAGCACTGTGCAAGTGTAAGTTTTGTTATTAATCTAGACTAGCTATCTTGATTTTATTTTACAAAAGAGAGGAGGGCAGTTGGTATGTGCCTGGCTAAGTGAAAATTTATCACAAAATTAGAGAAATCACTCAGAGCCACATGGTAGGTTACTAGCATGTCCTTACCCCCTTCTTAATGAGAACAGCACTTGTCTTCTTTTTGTAGAAAACATGTTCCATGAATCCTCAATCCTTCTCACAATACTCTCAGACTGGATGCTCAATAAATACTCACAAAATTATCAGTGTTTTTCTTTTTTTCCCCTTGTACTGGGGATTGAATGCAGGACCTTATCCTTGCAAGGCAGGCATGGTGCCACTGAGCTAAGTCCTCAGCCCTATCAGC
Source organism: Thryonomys swinderianus (assembly GCA_004025085.1). Taxonomy (NCBI): domain Eukaryota; kingdom Metazoa; phylum Chordata; class Mammalia; order Rodentia; family Thryonomyidae; genus Thryonomys; species Thryonomys swinderianus. Next base: position 27,216 of record PVIC010020336.1, on the reverse strand, counting down.
TAAAAAATTAAGTCTGTTAACTTTCCTTGACGTCTACTGGGAAAGAAATCCATAAAATTTCACTCCTATTGTTCTTATATTTAAATATGAAAAAATCCAACATGGCTTTTTGATAGAAACTAGAAAGCTGACATCTGGTATAAAATCCTTTGGCAACAGTCAGAGATGTGATCAGCCTAAATGAACCACCTTACATATGTTTAGGGAATTCCTACCTGTAAAGATTTTTTACTATAAAGTAGAAACAAGTCTCAAACTAACTTTAGAAAGTATCTACTTTCTGGTTTATCAATATCTGATATGAGAGTCAGTTTCCTGAAGTAACTTGATTCTTTGAACAGTTATTTCAGTTAAGCCTACAGAACTTTATTCTTAAAGTAAAGGTAAATGTCCAGTCAAAACATTTCTTAATATTGGCAACATTAAATGTTTGATAAAATAAACCACAGAAGACTGTGTTTCCATCCTACATGCTCTTGTTAAAAAGTTGCACTGATACTCTTCCATCCAACCATAGGATGCATGTTTCTTCCCTTCCCTTGGTTCTGGATAGAATTTTGTGACACAATCAAAGACTATGGTCAAAGTCACTCTGTATGACTTCTGGGGTAGATTTCTGTGGTTTTTCTCTGGGTCCCCAACTCTCTAAGAAAGAGAAACATTCATACTGAAGGATGAGAGATAGAACTTCCAAAGTCCTAGGTGATATGTAGCACCAGTCACCCCAACTACGTGGAGGTCTGGCTCTGGATGGTTTCAACCCCAAGCCTATGTTCTGCCCAACAGATGTAAAGAAGAGAAAAATTATAACCACCAAACATTGCCTACACTGCCCATATTTAAGTGTGTCATTATTTCAAGGCACTAAGTTGTAGTAAGATTTTTAAAGACAGTAGTAAGTAATCAGGACATATATACATTGCTGTGTTCACATACATACTTTCATTGGTTGGCTGACGCTGTATATCCTGATGACCAGGCAACTGTCAAACTAATGAGTAGAGTATGCTCAAGAACAGGAATACAAACACTGCACCAAGAGTTATCAATAACTCGTGAAAAAATTCTCACCCCTGTAAGTGACTGGATCTCTACTAGGGCAAGGACACCCTTTGTCATCCCAAAACAATCAGATTCAAATGACACATTTACATGACAAAGGTCAGGGAGCCATGGGGATTTATTTGGTTTAAATATGGCTCCACAACACTAGGGCTGATCTCCAACATGTTCATATCAGTTATGAGATCTTGAGGAAGGTACAAACCCCTTGGCATCTCCTTTTTTAATCTTTTAAACAGTTATATTTGTATCTACCTTACAGAGGAGCCACAGGAATTTAATGAGTTAACAGTATAAAACATTCTATGGGTAACACAGTTTATATCTTGTTTTTCGATAAAAATTCCACTTTAGGGCCAGAGATTTAGCTCAGTGGTTCTGGGGCCTGCCTAGCAAGTGCAAGGTCTTTGGTTCAATCCCTGGTAACCACATACTGGGGGTGGTGATTCACATGTACCAGCAATCAGTACCACACGCCACAGTGCTAGGTGTGGTGGCTGATGCCTGTAATCTCAGCACTCAGGAGGCAGAGGCAGGAGGATTGCTGAATTCAAGGCTTGCCTGGCCTACACAGTGAGCTTGGAACAAGCCTGAACTACAAAGCGAGACCCTGCCTCAAAAAAAAAAATTGCACTTTATTGATCATGGCTGGGAAGAGAAAAGCATTTGCTGATTCATTTTTATTCTTGTGCATCATAATTTTCACTTAACACTAATTTGAAAGGGTTTATGCTTTTATTTTGTTCTTCAGATCTTTTGTTCTTCAGATCATGACTTGGGTAATATTTGATTTTAGATTGATCAATTTTAGATTGATACTTTATAGAACAGAATTAGAGAGAAATGTTTTTAATTACTGAAAGGATATCATCAATAATGAAAACAAACAGAGATACCATGTCTTCCTTCAAGTGTTCTCACTGAATTACAAGAAATGAAGCAAATAAGAATTTTGTTCCTTGATAATAAAATCCTAGAGAATACTTCCATGCTGATTCAGGCTGCTAGCTCTTAATTGCAGCCAGAAGGCTCAAAATTCCACAACAAAGTTCCTGTAGAACACATCTCGTGCAACCCAAGATTCCTGTCACACAATCTTTTAAGTGTAACAGTATATACTTCCCTCCAATACCTACTGAATAAAAACCACGCTGCTGAATCAATGCCTGTTGAGGCCGATGATGATGTTGACATAGATTATGATATCAGAAGGGTTTTAATGAGGGGGTGAAAACTGATGGCTACTCTTTTGATAAGGCAAGACCCTGTGCTTATGAAAATACTTTGTGAAGACGCTCCTGGAGCTGAGTCCAGACAGAGACTATGATTTAAACCTGCTGAGAAGCAGTTTTCTGAATCTCTGGAATTAGTGCCTTCATTAATATTTTAAAAAATAATTCCCATAGATTGATTCTTATAGAGCAGCATCCACCAGGCAGGGCCACGATTTTTGAGGAATAAAAAAAGAGAGAGGCCCTCCAAAAAATACATACACTTTATTGTTTATTATTTATTTTACACTGGCTTTCAAAATAGAAATGTTTGCAAGAGAGGACCATGTAGCCACACCTTAAGGGTTTTTGTTAACACATGAAGCTTGGCTTTCATATTTCCTACAGATCTTTATGCAGTTATAAGTTTACATACTCATGTATTTATTAATTCAGCTTTTCTTCCTTTCATGAATAAATTATGCTTAGCTAATTTCCATATGAGCCTACTGGCCTTCTCTAGGGCTTTAAATCAGAGAGTCTGGTGAAATTTTATGTACATTCAACAGCAGTTTAGAGATACATTCAAAGCATTTGACGTCATCCATTCTGCTGCTTAAAATTCTGCGGGGAAGACACTATCACCCCATGTTCCCGGCCAGGTCATACATGTATCTTGGTAGTTAGTATGTCTGCTGCAGTCACAATCACTGTTACCACAGTTCTATTTCAGGGTTTTGCTCAGTTCAAGACTGAAACAGTTAAGATGTTTAGGGCTTCCATTATCCATCTCTGGTCTAGTTCAAGTCTCTCCTGACATGCATTTTATTTGTGTTGCAAGCATGGTGATTTATCACACCTTTTCTGATTCTCTAGGGGGAAAATCAGGACCAACAATGGCAACTTTGAGAGATTTTGACTTTTGCTGAACACAAAATAAAATCATCAGTCTTAAATCTAAAGGCTCCTTATTCATCCTGAAGCCCCACAGCCACGCCACACTTGCCTCACATTGCCTGTATTAATGAAGTCACCGCTGTCCCACACAAAGGGCACGAAGCCTCTGCTAGACAAAGACAAAATAGCTGGGGAGTGAGAATTTTGTTATGCTCCCAGGTACTGCACACAGCTCCGTGAAGAACAAAGCAGCGTATATTGGAAAAATGCATGCTTTCATGTTTTTCTTTTCTTTCAGTTGTTCCAAGGCAAGCAGATAGAGGCTTCGTGTCTAACGTGACTTCTATAATGGCTCAAGTAAAATATGAATCACAAGGTATTCTCCTCCAGCATGTGCTCGCTTAACCTTTAAATGGTTACCAGCAGGATCTCAACATTAATTAAAACTAGATTGTTTTCCATTTACTTTCCCCCTAAAGAGAGGAAGTTAGCGCTTTTGTCAATTTACACACTATCACAGCCAAAGCTTCTGTATATACACATAAAACGTGAAAGACATATTGACCTGGTTTAAATGTTGAGTTCAAATGCAAACTCTGAGTGCCAGGGTCCATGAGGCTCTTCTTTCAGCGTGTCTCATGCAAGCTGACCACTGAGAGCCGGCGTACAAGGGTCACGAACACATCCCCTGTGGGCAGCCCCCAGTTACACCAACTCTAGGCATCCCAGCTTGTAGAATCAAGGCAAGTGATAATTTTATAACCATTATGATTGCTTGAATGCACAGATAGATTCAGTTAAGGGGAAGTGATAAATAAGCACTTCATTTAACAAACAGAGACGTGAAACTTCCCACTTAACCTGCCTCTCATCATCCTTCATGGAGTGAGTAAACTCTTCGACCTTCCCATCTTTCTCCAAAGTTCAACAACTATTACACAAACAGGAGTAATTTACTGATAATATTTACTGATAATCAAGTTAGTGAAGACCACTTTATTATATATAAAAATATCTTACTAATAATCACCTTTTGTTTTGTTTTGTTTTTTGGTATTTGTGTTATTATAAACATTCCAACATCTAGAACTTGAGGCCCTTACTAGCAATGATGGAGGCTCACAGTGGATAATCCTGGTATTAGGGCTCAACCATGTGGTTATTTTGTAACTCTAAGACCGAGTCCGTGGTCTGCCTCTTGGTTGTCCTAACTCCTGTCTCATCTCTTCCACACAGTCTGGCCGACCCTCTGCAGCAGTGGGTCTCTTCTCTTCCCCAGCAAGTTCTCATGGCCCTAACACATACTCAGTTTGCTAATGTGCTCACAAGCCAGTCCTCTCCTTTTCTGGGTATATTTTGATTTGATCTATACTTACTGAGAAGCTTGCGTCTTTACTCAGATTTGCTTAACACTATTATATAACTTAACATTCTGTATTATATATCTACTAGATTGTTTTGAATCCACTGACAATTTGATGTGTCTAAACTAAAAGCAAGAATAATGGTAAGACTGCTGTATGCCATTCCATATCATATGGAGTTAAAACAAGAAAAATATGAATAAATGAAATATCAAAGGTGTGTTTTATTTAAAGCATAAAGGTCTTTTTCTTTTTAATATTGTTTTCTTTTTAATATTCAAAGGTTAAACATACTATAGCATATGATTCTAACATCTATAAACTATATGACATTGGACAATAAGCTTTATCTTTTTAGTATTCAATGCTTCAAAAAATTACACCCTATAACTTCACCACTTGTAAACTGACTTTAGATAATTAATGCAACTTTTTCTAAGTTTCAACTTCTTCATCTACAGAACAAATATGAAAATAATAGATAGTTTTGTGTTTCAGCATTACACAAGATAATGATGTAGTGTTTTTAAAAGATCCTAGCATATAGTAATTGCTCAACAAAAGCTAACAACACCAGGGACATTAAACATCATAATTGAACAAATATTCTACATAATCTCTTATTTTAGTTACTTACATGAATGTGACTGATTTCCTTACCTCCTAACAACTCCTTAAAGTAGTAACCATATCTCATTTTAGGAAATGCATAGTGTACATTTTGGAGCTCCTTAAGCATGACCACATAAAACAACTTAATTCATTGCATTCATAGTATTAAAGATTTCATTTACTTATTTATTGGTTCACTAATATGTACTGAGCCACTAGTGCATGCAAAGCAGAGTCTCTGCCTCAGAAAAACCAAAACAGATCATCCCTGTCATCACGGATTTGTAAATGGAAGTGCAAGTGCAAATGGGAACTACAAATATATAATTTGAGTATTGATCATTCAACTGAAAAGAACCTTTTGGTAGTTTAACAGTGTATGACTAAAGGCGACACATATCAATGGCACGAAAGCAGAATCACAATGCTCTGTTGCTGCCCTGAACGGAAAGAGTGTAACAGTCACGTGATCAAACGATGCTAATGATGATCAAAATGATGATGATAATACCAAAAGATGCATTATGGCCATGCACTTGGCCAGGGCAGCCCTTACTGTTACCATGAGTTAAGGCCAATTCATTTGAGCTATAAAATTAAAAAAAAATAATGAACCTCTGATACACACACTGGCTTCCCTACAGAGTCCCACACGGAGTATGGAACTGGTGGACAAGATGAAGATTTGTGGTTCTGTCCAAGGGACTACAGAGTCCAAAAATGCAGCGAATGCATTGTTAATCCACAACTGCAGGCTTGTCATATGTGACAGATATAATATCCCTCATTTTACTTAACTGTTCTGGGATATCATGTGTGAACACAGGAACAGAAAACATGGCTTACACAGCTGTATGCAGGGATTGCAGTATGTTTATGGGTGCTGGTTTCCCTCTGGAGGAGGAGGAAGGTATGTCCAGTGGTGACCTTTTGGGTCTGACTACATATTTTGAATAAGGTCATGCCAAGAATCCAACCCAAAATTTGCTGTACTCTTGACTGAGAATATAGCACCGGCCACAAAAATTCATCACCCCATTGTAACTGTACACATGCATCACTATTGTAGATAAATTTCACAGTCTGCCTTACACAAACCAGTTGTGGTCATCAGTGTAACACACTTTAACTCCTAGACAGACTGAAGTATAAACTATTTCACTGTGGTGTTCTAATTGGCTTGATTTGAGTACAAGTACTTGAGACAGAACTCTACTGATAAAAATTCCTGATCTTAGGCATTTTTACTTTGCTTCAGTTTATCTCTCTGAAAATGAGATTAATGAAAATTATAGCATTACAGATATTCCAGGAATGTCAAGTTCAAGGCATTGTTTTAGTAACTATTCAATATGTGTGTCTTAATATTTATAAATCTTTAAAATCACCTTAAGTATAAATTATTATTAAAATGATTAGTTTTGAGAATTATAACTACTGCTTCATGATTTTTTTCATTATGCTCATTCTGTAGGGGTTTTCTGGAAAATATTCCACATCAGCTATTGCCTTTATTGTATAGTCAACTTAAGGTTTGCTCATGGCTTTAAAGACATAAATATGACATAAATTGCAATTTCGATGGTGAGACAAATATGTAACTTCTTTTCCAAATAAACTTTTGCAAAATAACAATGGTTAGATGATAGTTTCCTACAATGGACTACTACATATTTGTTTAGTGGACTTGACTCCTATTTTAGAGACAGACTGGCTAACATGGAATGATTTCGGATACTGAGATACACCTCCAACTTCCAACTTCCACTGAGATATGTTATGTTACTGAGATACACCTCCAACTTCCACTAGAAGCTTCTGGCTTTAATGAGGTTCATGTACAGCTTCCTTTCCTGCTTTTCTAAGCCACTGTTCATGGCACTATTTCTCATGAACTTCGCAAGACTGACTCGGTGAGCACAATAAGAAGTACAGACAGATGACGAAATCTGACTCACAAAATGGTAATAAAGCTAGAATACTCCTTTACTTTGTATTTCCTTTCTGCCACATTGTGTTCTACAATGCTTTACATGCAAGCTCTCATTTTATCCTTACGCTGCTTCACTAAGATAATCAATGTTATCACCTGCATTTTACTTATGAGGAAGGGGAAATTCAAGAAGAGAACAACTAGCACAAGGTCAGGCTGCTGCTAGCGTGTGGAGCTAGAATTCAGACCCAGTGTGGACACTCACAACTGTCATGGCTTCCAACATTTGCTTTCCTCAAGTCCTTCCTCGTGCGTTAGCCTGGGAAGAGTCTGCAACAACTCAGTAGGATATGTTATGCTTTAGCAACAAACAACTGCTTTGTTAACATGTATTTTGAAAATTCATGCTTATTTTTCACTTAGGCTGGCGTCCAACACGAGTCACTGAGGACTCTTTCCTGCTCATTTACAGTAGGTCACAGGCTCCTAGCAACCACCATCTCTTGTCAAGGGAGAGGGAAGGAGCACCTCACAGCATCTTGACATGACATGTATTAGTCTACAGGAAACTGTCATCTCTATTCACAACTCCTTAGCAGGAACTAGGCACACGGTCCCCCAGACATAAAAGACGAAGCAAGTTTGGTTCTCCTCATGCCTGGCTAAGGTTTCCTACTGGTCTGCAGGCAGGCAGTAGCTTTGACTCTCAGGGTGCTGTGAGGAATCTCTCATCTCTGCCTTCAGGCTAGGGAGACGGAAATGCACTTGGAAAGGTTGTATGACTTGCATAATGTTTCCAAGCAAACTACCTGCGGGCAGATAAGGACTGAAAGGTTTTTTTCCACTCCACTAAACTTTTCTATCACATCCCCCGTAAACTAACTTCCTACACTGGTGGTTTCCAGTTTACCTAGTGCCTGGTCATGGATAATCAGAAGTCAAGCAGGAGTTAGCATTACATGTGACTGAAAGAGCTTCCTCACAGGTGGCTGGCCTATCCCTTAGAAAGAACCAGGATCCATTTTCACCCCTGAGTTCCACCAAGATCACCACTGTCTTACCTGCCTGAGGAACAGGAAGCTGTTCCTGCTCTTAACTTATACTGCACTTGGTGAGATGAAGCGTCAGGCAGACCAATAATTCATCCACCCTCAGAGCACCTGGCAGAGTGGGGATTTCAAACAGGGCTTCAGTCTAAGCCACACTGTGCTTCTTCCAGAGGATCATCACTGCGTACTGAGCACAAGCTCAGATTTCGAATGAAAATGTGCTTTTGTCAGTTGTTGCAAACGCAGCAATGGTTATGCTCACAGATGAAAGTCACACAGGGAATACAAATCCTAACCGAGTGTCATCTCCTGCACAAATCTATGCTAATGCCCACTAGGGTTGGATTTTTTCCCTTGGAACTTATATGAACAACTTTTATATAAAAAAACTTCATCAACATATATGTTTGATTTAATCTGTCTATATAAGTATTAGCTATGTTGTCTGACAATAATCTTCATACAAATGAAAAGAATTTTCAAAACACCACAGTAAAACTACCTTATTAAAATACAACACTTACAGAAATGATTTTGATAGAAATCATCTAACACAACACCAAAATAAGCTTCTTGGCGGAATCTCTGATTCTAAAAGGTACTCAATATATATCAAACATTCTTTTCTGCTATCTATCCCCACTCAGAAATTCATAAAGATGAGGAAAACGACATCAAACAAAAATATTTTATTATTGTACTCTTAAAAGTTTTATCTAAAAAATAGAAAGGCTTAACCATCTTTAGTGAGTGGCAGGAGCCAAGCTTTGGAAACATTTAACTATGAATATTGTAAACAATAGCTTTTATTGACAATAAAACTGACAAATTACTCTTGAGGAGTCTTTGATATGACTGCTAGGTCAAACTTTTCCTTATTAACCCTTTAATATCTAGTGATCCATTTTTGGAGTGCCCACAACAATGTGTTGTCTTCAAATTCTTTTTGTTTTTTGTGGTTTTTTTTGAGACAGGGTCTCGCTTTGTAGTTCAGGCTGGCTCTGAGCTCACTATGTAGCATAGGCAAGTCTTGAACTCAGCAATCCTCCTGTCTCTGCCTCCTGAGTCCTGGGATTACAGGCATGAGCCACCACGCCCTGCTGTCTTCAAATTTTTGTTGTTTGAATTTTCCTATGTAATACATGTGAATTTTATGCAAAAATTTACAATATTTCAATCTTTTGCATAAATGAGTTAATAAAGTAGGGAATAATGTAATTCATAAAATACATGGATTTCTTTTAAAGTCCTTTATCCAAATATTGTTATCCTCCTTTTTTCTTTTTTGCGGTACCAGAGATGGAACTTATGACCTCACACTTGCAAGGCAGGCGGAGGAGCCACTCAACTCATTTCCTGATTCTTCCTTCTTTTCTCTATCATTCATGACAACACTAATAGCACTGGTTTTAAGGGTTTTGACATCTAAGACTCACTGCCTGGTTTATCGGCACGCCTTCAGTTTGCTTGGTTGTGTTGTGTGCTTGTTTACTGGTTGCTAAATATACTTTAAGTATATAAGTAACAAGCCTGATAGGCAAAAAATGAAACCACTACACTTGTAAAAAGTACATGATTTAAAAAAGAGAATCAACATGTAGACTATGTAGAAAGGAGGAAGGCAGGAGTTAGAGAGGCACTAAAAATCAATATAATTACCAGATAAAATTATCAATTGCTTATAAAACTTCAATTTTTATAGGGATGTTTAAAAAGCTAAGAAGGTTTTGGTACATACATTAAAGGTCCATAGCTTTTTGGGGAATGAGTGTGTGCACAAATCAAATATTTGCTTGTGTGCCATGGAGTTACTTAGCTAACATATTTAGGCATATAGTAAAATAAATGGAGACAGAACATTGAAGTCACATTACTTGTTTTAATATCATTGTATATGCTAATTTTATCTGTCATCCAATTTCTTCTTGTTATAGTTTGGTACCGGGTATCAAATTCAAAACCTTGAACTTGTGAGGCAGACACTGGAACCGATGAACTACATTCCTGTTCCTTCCTCTTATAATTTGAAGCCACCCTATGCTGACCCATGAAATACAGGTTGTCCTGTCAGGCTGTGCAAGATACAATGCTCCCTGGCAGAGGGAAGTGTGGGACAGAATCTGAAGATCCCCATATTGCATTCCAGCATAATATGGCACAAAGGAACCACTGACACTTCCAACCCAGGGTGCACTAAAAATTCAACTTTTAGGGCTATGAATATAGCTCACTGGTGCAGTACTGACCTAGTGTGCACAAGATTCTGCTCCAACCCCCATCATGGCAACCAAACCAAAGCAAACCAAACCAAACCGTTAGTTCTCCCACTCAATGCACTTAAAAAATGTCACTGAGAAAAATAAAATAACATATTATGCCCTTAACAGAGATGTATGTAAACAAACACATGTGGATTATGCCTTGCTATTATAAAATCACTGCAAAAACAATTCAAGAATCTTTCAGTTTTCTATGTGGTTTCCTATGCCTTTATATAGTCATTCTGCATATCCATATTGGATAACTAACTGCTGTGTGTCAGGCACTATGCTGGGTACTAGACAGAAATAATCTCTACCCTTAAGGTGTCTGCAGTAAGTATAACAGAGTGAAATAACGCGCAAAATGAACAATTACACATGGAAGAACCAATTTCTAAGAACTTAAGAAAAAGGGAAAGAGCCTGATCCTGCCAGAGACGGTTTATGCAACCAGTGATATTTAATGTGAGGGCTGCACAATATTTTCCTTCAAGGTATGATGTGCAGCAATAGAAGGGTGGGTCAAGTTTATAAACCAGAAAGTAATTGCTGTACACTTCACGGTATGCTCCTTTGATCTCCCAGCAACACAGTGAGATAAAATTATTATTCCATTTTACAAATGAATGACAGATAAAAACCGATTTGTTTTCAAATGCTTGACTACATGGTTTTAAGTTGAAACTAGCTTTCAGAGTCCATATACTAATATCGTCAATTTCCAGGATTACAATAAATAAGTGATCAGTAATATTTGGTATTTGTGTAATTTTTTATAGCTTTTTAGCCCATTCTACATATGAAACTATTACCCTAATTATTCAATTACATCAAACAACCAGGTTAAACCTTATTTTTTGTGATCATTTGATAATCAATTATATACTGAAATGACTCATAGAAAATTTATTTCATATATCAGAAGACATCCAGGTGAAATATTTTCCTAAGAGTGGATAGTATAACTGCGATTGCTTTTTAAAATCAAACCTCATGCTAAGATGTTAAATTTCTCTTTTAGACGTGGCAATGCACATGCTAATATTTTCAAGAATTTAAGTGTATTGACTTCTTTGTTGTTGCTAGACCTCGCAAAAATCTACTTTTTCCACAGACTTTTTTTTTCACAGAATTTCATGGTGCTTTTTTCTTCCTGTATGACTTATAAGAAGTTCTGAGTCTCAGATATACCAAAAAAAAACTTTTTCAATTTACTAACCATTATCAAAATAGAGAAAATTTAAAGTGATTCAAAATATCAAAAACAACAGATTGTGACATGAAATAAAAGTAATTATTTTTCCAGAAAATGTTTTTTTTAAATTTCCTTATGGATATTTTTCCGTGTACTCACTTGTATATTAAGCAATCAATTTAATTCTAGGCCTATAATGAAATATTTTTATTAAAAATATTATTTGTATAAAAAGAAAGTTTTCTCAAGAAAGTATGAAAATTATGACTTCATTTGCCTAAAAATAAATGTATGATGAATGGAAACGAAGTATTAATTTGAAAGTAGGGATGGATATTGGAGACAAGAATTCATATAAATATCATTAAAGAATATTGAAGAAATTTATATGTCAGGTTATAATATAACATCCAAACTAGCTGGATTAGTAACTTCTACAATAGTTGTATATTTTCAATCATATGCCGTAGTGGAAATGGCTCAACTTCTGTGTTTTTGGCAACCTGTCACGGTTTACATTACTTTCCATTTAGTTCACATTAATCATAGCTGAAGGCCTCAGAGTAGAGCGAGAACGTGGCAGCCACAGGGACCCTGAAAACACGGGCACGCACAGGGCCGGCCAGGGGAGCTGCGCCTGGGGGAGAGGCTGGCAGCGCCTCCCCAGCTCTGGCCAAGGTGAGCCCGGGAAGGAAGGTGGCCTCACAAGCGATGAGCGCAAGCTGCACCCAGGGGTCCCGGCGAACACAGCCATTCGGGACGTGGAAGCACCTGCAGGGCAGGGCGTGGGGGACCCTGAAGAGCCCCGCCAGATGTGAAGGCGAGAGCAACTAATGCCCTCACATGCACCCTGGCTAGCTAGCGAGGGTTCTGACCGTAAGTGGGCTCCCGGGGACGTGTCCTTTCTCTGTAGGGGGAGGCACTGCTCCAGCCGGGCGCTGCTTGGAACGCGCAGCAGATACAGAAGAGAAAGAAGCATTTCAAGCTTAGGAAACGCTCAGCCATAAAGTGAAAAACCGCAGCTCTGCTCTTTGAGGTCGTGTGGTCAAACCTCTTTGTGCTCTCTAACATGCGATCTGTGGCTAACGTCGCTTCACTCGCCATCCTGTCTGGCACAAAACTGCCAGTGGCACAGAAGCCCGACATGAGGGTAGAAGAAAATCACTGAGCCCCAGCTCTTCTCTTGTAACCCTTGGAGAACAATTTAGTGCTGAACTCGTATCCAGGATACAGAACATTTTCTCCTGCACCGACAGGGAATGACTCAACTGGGCATTGTGCTGCGACCTAAATTCACAGATAAACATTTGGATGGTGACCTGCCCTTCACCTGGCATTAATCCTTTGCCCTTCAGCTTCAGAAACATGGGAAACAGCCAGGAAGACGAGTTAAATCATGGCTGCCTCCTTCGAGCCTAAAAAGCTTAAGTGAAACCGGACTTGCCCTCACTGTGCTACTTCGGTGCTGGTGAAGACGAGGCTGGTGAGGAGCGGGGCTTCCCGGGGCTCGAGCTGCCTTCCCAGCAGGCATCCGACGGGCTGCAGCTGCTCCTGATCAGGCCGCTTTTCCCTGTGTGGCAGATCAGACCCGGGGCCTCGTGGACGGGAGGCAAGGCTCTACCACTCAGATACCTTCTCAGGCCCCGAGTCTGATTTCTGTGCCCTGATTCAACATTACCCCCATTTTTCCTTCCACATAGCAGTCTACAGAATTGGGGTTTGAGTACCCCATCTTTTCCAATTCCTACTAGCCACAGTACAGCCGAGAACCATTCAGTCTGAGGCTAACGCATGAAATGTTATAAAGCTTTCTCTGCCTCACGTATTGATCAACAACACTAGCTTTTAAAACTCATTATCAGAAGGGGATTATACTTCTTTATATTATTGAATTTTGGTCTTACTGTTTTTAATGCTATATTACCCAGACAAAGGGTATAAGAAGACATCAAATATTTTTCCTATCAGGTTTTCCTAACAATTTTCCCTAACAGTTTTTTTTTTCTGCTAAAAAGGGCCATCCTACTTTAAAATTTCATGCATGTTGTGATTCCTACAGTTTTATCATTTGTCAACAAATCAACTACCTGCTTAGCAGCCCTCAGGAGGGATTTAAAATAGCCGCCATGAAAATCCTGGGCATTAACTATTTTATAACAAACTTGATTGTCACCTATGATATTTCAAAGATCACTCCTCATATAGACATCATGCTGGAAATTAGATGCAGGGCCCGCTTTTCATGGAACATTATGCAGAGGCACTCTGACTAATAAATCTTTGTAGCTAATGCATTCCAGATGGAAGCCATGTCTCACAGATTTAACCTTCCTAAACCCTTCCAAAAATTCCTCCCATCAAAAGCTCTCTGGATGAGATATGTTTGATTGAAATGGGGTCATCAATACATGACAACTAAGTAATAGTACAAATGATTACTGCCGGCAGGAAAATTGCCATATTCCTTCCACAAAGATGTAGTTTTGGACAACCCTCAGGACAAGAAGATGGACCTGAGATGTCTTACTGGGTACTTTAAATGCCTTTTTGCCTGAGTCTCCACTGCCATTCACAGATGCTATGCAGAGAACAGCCATTTCTGTCTAACTTTTGCACATGTATAACAAGGCTGCTAAATGGAAGGATCAAGACTCTTCCAGGAGCCACTAATTAACATCCTGTTTAATCATGTCCCCATGTTCAGCAGTCTACATCATTAGTTTATGTCAGCCAGGCACAGTGCAACATCAAAACACCTCCATGTAGATCCTCACAGAAGCAGTCATGTGCGGTGGCAAGGGCAGTGTCAGACAAGATCGGAGCTGCATCTGTAACGTTCAGAACCATTACAAACCACCCACCACGGGCTGGTTCCTGCAGCCTGCAAGCCCTTGGCTTCTACTTCCACACGTTCTCAAACAGAGGTCGATCTACAATACGTGGTTTTTACAGTATTTTTGTAAGGGGGTTCAAATTCTAGGAATGGTTACAGCTGCCACATCCTGCTGTATGTTGTCGGTCTGGATCCTCTACACCAGAGAGCACCTCGGGCAGTCAGGGCCTCGAGAATTACACTGGGAGGTGCTCACTCAAAGTTTTCAGGCATAACCAACTTTTTCTATTACCTCAAAAATCATTTAAATTATGGAGCTGAGGTGAACTAAAATTCCACTAATTCAAAATGATGAGAAAAGGTCAGAATGAACTAATGCAACAGGAATGTTTCAAAATATAAACAAGTGCCTGTTCTCTTTTATTTTGTTTTTACTACAGACTTGGTGACGCAAATTAACTGCTACCGAACATTTCTCCTAGTGTATCTTATGGTGGAATACTGCTCACCACAACTCTTTGGAAATCACGGATTATCCTGCTGCTATACTCATGCGAAATGCCTATCTCTTTATATTCTTTTGGTGGCTCTCTGCTTAGTACAAGCATCCCTGGAGGGTGCAGTTCAGGGACTCGCTCTGCTCTAGCTCCAGCTAAAAGCTGGTGAGCTCCTAAGGTCTCCAGAATGCTCCCCCTTCTGTTGAAGGTGTGTTGAAGGTGTGGTGGTTGTAAACTCAGCAAGGCCCAGTCGACAGACATCACAATCACCCCATTTCCCACACCAAAAAAACATATCAATGATTGGAGATTCTGACTCACTTGGTTCTGACACAGGATTGGTAATAGTTAACATTTGAAAAGAATTCACCAACTTCCTAGCTGATTTCTTAAATCTCCTGTGGAGATACTAGATTGGATAAATTCAAGGCACCTCACCGCTCTCAAATACCATGATTCATGGAATGCATGCTCACACTTACTCACAAAACTGATGGCACATATATGCCTTGGAAAAAAAAAAGTGTCTCGGACAACATACTCAATGATAACAACAGTAACCACTAACCCTTATCATACACTCATCTCACCCCTGGTGCTCTTCCAAGTACACATCACAGAAAAACACGCTATTCACAACAGCCTTAGGAAGCTGAATTGGGGGTATAAACTGTTTAGTATCTGCTCTCAAGAGCAGGGCACAGAAAATTAAGTAACTACAATGTTTAAAACAAACTATTTTCTCATTGTTGAGATTAAGGGTACTTTTCACTTCCTAGTTTTTTTTTTTTAGCTAATGATCATCTATTCCTGTTGTGACAAAATGCTCAGTTTAAAAAATCCATTTTATAAAGATGATATAGTGCAGTGCACACTCATTGCACAGTGAACACAGAGGCACAGGAAATACACCTCTTATTATGTGGGTAAGAAGCCAATCAATTACAAATGGAAAAAGATATGTTCTCTAGAAACCTAGAATGAAGGAAGAAATCATAACAGTGTGGAATTTAGTCCCTGGCCGCCACAGCGAAAAGGGAAATCCTCCACTGCTGCACAGTAAGCCTTACTTACTAAAAGACGCATGTCAGATCAGATTGCTTAACGAGCAATTTATATGTGGGATTTCGTTATTCTAACACCTGCTTTGATGGTCTACATATTTATTTTTGTTACTGATTTCTTACTTATTAGTACAAGTTGGTAGTGCATAATATTTACATACCTTGTAGGGACTTGTTACATAACACATCTTAACCCCTTTTCTTATCCCTTATCTCGATAACCTTCTCCTTTGAAAAAAATCTATCTCCCTACTTTCTATTATCTATCATTTATTTTTCTCTTTATTCTAACATTTAAAAAAATCGATTAACACATAAAGGCAAACTGAGACCCACTAGGGACTGAATTATCTTAAAATTTGAATTGGTGAAGTCAGAAGAACTTTGACATTATCAGATTATTGCCCCGTTATTCCTTTTTTGTTCCAGAATTCATGAATAACACTCGTAGAATATGTTCTCTGTATAAAACGCTGGTCATCATAATAAGAAAAAGCCATTTATAAAACAGTTCTAGTTTCTTTAATCAGAGTCCGTAAAAGGTCTGTGAGACATTAAATAATAGGAAATATTGAGAAGAGAAGAAAAGAAAAACCCAAAGCCCTTTATAAACTAGGCACAGCTTCTCAGTGAGTGACACATGCAGAAACAACCCTAAATCATACAGTGTAATTATCTTCTTTATGCTCTGGCTCTAAAATTCTTAAGAGCCCCTGCCCAAATGTCCTCCTCACTTTGATCTATGGTTGTAATCTTACATTAAAACTCAGTCACACCAGGGAATGTCATTTTGCCAGCTCTCAGGCAGGTCTTAACAACAGACCCCTGGCTGAGACGAGCAGGGAAGAGATCAAGCACTCTTCACCTCGCGGCACAGCAGGGGCCTGCGGAGCAGGCACACCTGAGGGAGGCCCGGCTGGCGCTCAGGGCTGGCTGGCCTTGTTCCCAGGGGCCTGGTCTGCGGCATATGCAGAGAATCAGCAGCCACTGTCACCGAGGATCATTTCATTTAGTTGGTGTCTTCCGGTGAGGAAGAAAGTCCTTCGAAGGTACTCCATTTCTCTTCTTTTTTAAAATCTGGCTTCCCCGGGCACCGTCAGTGGAGAGGAAGTTTAAACTTGAATAGGAGGAATACATGTGCTTACATTCTGTAATGATGATTGGACTGCATATTATGACTCACTTCTTTTCATTACTGAGCAGTCTCTCCGTGTGGTTTCTTCAGGAAGTTTATGGAAGGAAAGCATTTGTCTGTTTCTTGAGAAGCAACTTTGAAATTAGATTAGAAATTTGGAATCTAAAAAAATATCTAATCCTATTGTGCTCATGAATTAATCCAGTTATGTTCATAAGTAAAATAAAAGCAACTGGTAGTGTCCAAAATATTTAGCTCTTCTTCCATAGATGCATTAAAAAACACAGGTTCAACCTGCTGTGACTATGGGCAGCCCCTCTCTGCAATTCCAAATTCTGAAACATGTGTGTTCAAAGTACCTTTCAGTTTCCTTCTCGTTTGGATGCGCTGGTTCACAAAGCCACTTAAAATTAAGCCAATATAGATTTTGGCTGTGTCTTCGGCCAAGTTTTGGGCTAAGAAGGCATCAGTATTAATAGGGTGAAAGGGCTTTTGTAACATATTCTCAACTGTTTTTTCCTGAGAACGGGAGATTTTAATCTTATTATGAACTTGATGTAGAAACTGTTAGCTGGCTTCAGTAAAACA
This sequence comes from Thryonomys swinderianus, assembly GCA_004025085.1. Classification (NCBI taxonomy): domain Eukaryota; kingdom Metazoa; phylum Chordata; class Mammalia; order Rodentia; family Thryonomyidae; genus Thryonomys; species Thryonomys swinderianus. Next base: position 9,515 of record PVIC010020336.1, on the reverse strand, counting down.
CAGCAAACTACTCTGGCCATGGTTAGACATGATAATTGTGTGGATAATTAACACTCTTTTTATAGGAAAGGGTGATTTTAGTTAATAAGCAAGAGAAATTTGTCACAGAATTTCTATTTCCTATGTTTATAATGAAAATTTATAGTTCCCTATATTTATAATTCATAACATAGCTCTCTGTGTTTATTATTCAGCCTTAAGGAAACTCAGATCTTTTCCTTAGTCTTTCATTTCCCTGTGTATAAAATGGGTACAAGATAGTATGCAAGAAAAACTAAGTTGCAAATTATTCAAGTTCTTTTAAATCTACAATTAAAGAGTGAAATCATGATAATTTTTAGTATTTATCTGGGTTAAAACTCCTATTAAAACATTTAAAAACCTGTAAAATGTCTACTGTAGTTTGTTGTAACATATTGAAAAATCAAGCAAGAGAGGAAAAGCAAAGGTAATATTAGCTGAGAACTGGAAGAGGGCAGGGCGCTTTGGGACACTGTCTTAGTCCCTTTCCTCGTCACTGGAACACAAGGCCCAACACTAACAAATGAAAGGAGAAAAGATTTATTTTGGCTCACGGTTTGTAGAGGTTTCATTCGTAACTGGCTGGCTCCAAGGCAGGGGCACACGGCAGATTGGGGATGGCAAAGGACATGGCAGAGGAGAGTTGCTCACTGCCTGGTGGACTGAAAGCAGAGATGAAGGGAGGAACTACCTTGTGGGAAGAGTTTGGAAAGGTTCCGACGTCCTGGCTAGAGAAGTAGTCCTGGCATGCTGCAAACTGAGCTTGATGAGAAATTATGGTCAAAGTTCAGGAGCCCAGAATGATAAGAGCAAAGCAGCCAGTAAAGACCAGGCTCGGAAGGTTTCAGTTGGGAACAAGGACTCCATTGGATCTTGGAAGCCAGAGCGTATGTGTTATGCTCTAGCAGAAAATCTGTCCACATTTTGCTTATGTCCTGAGAGACTGCAGGGCAGTGTGGTTAAAAGTGGCAGACTAAGTAATCTGGTGGAGGAAATTTCAAGGCAACCTAATGTGAAGACCATGGTATGGGCACTCGTCAGAGCTTTTACTAGCTCTACACTAAGAATCAGGAACAAATGGCAGAAACTTTGAGTTTGTCTAGAAAGAAATCTGTAAAGTTGAATCCTACAAAATTGGAGCAGAGGAGAGCTTAGTTGCTTAAACATTTAAAAAGAAGCCAAGTACCTTGGATTAAAACAATAAAAACAATGGCTTAACAGTACGTGAGGAACCTGCAAAGCCCTACCCTATTTAGGCGCAAAGTCGCAAAAGTGAAAGTCTTGGAGAAGGCAGCCCCGGGAAACTGCTCCGTGACTGCAGCCACCTAGGACTCGGTTTATAGCACCAAGCATCCGGGCATTCAGAGACCTACGCACCGGGAGACAGTCAGCCAGGTTTCAGAAGAAAGCGCGGGAGGCCAGGCAGTGTGGCCCCCAGGGGTCCGTGGATGAAGCCGTGAAAATGAAACTGAAAGGAGAGTGAAGATCCCAGTGATTTGGAGGAGGCGGCGATGTGGCACGAGGGCTGAGAACGGCAGCCCGCGGGAGCTGGGATCGCCGGTGATTCGGAGTTCGCATCTCCCCAGAGCTTCCCGGGGAGGGGACGCAGAGTTACAGGACTTCCTGTTCGCCCCGCTGGGTTCTGGTGTTGCTTGGGTTTTTCTCTCCCAGCTCCGCCCTTCGTGCTGGCAGCTCACCGCCTGCCACGCCAGGAGCAGCTCCGCCCGCCACTTCCCTCCGCCGTGCTCAAGGCCTCTGCAGCTGCCCGGCTCTACACGGAAGTGAGAGCCAAAGTAAACTTCTCCCTGAAGGGCGGGCACTGGGTATCTTGTTCCAGCAACAAGGAAGGTGACAGAGACATTATTTTACGTGCACAGTAGGTTATACAAACGGCATGATAAGCCCATAGCTTTCATCAAGGTCACATATCTAAGAAGCGGAAGAATCTCAGATTTGAACTGTGCCTAGACTCCGAACTTGTGAACCTACTAACTAGTATAGAATGATGATTCTCATAAGGGGAGAGGAAGGACCTTTAGGACAAGGAAGGAGAAATGATTCTGGTATCCTCCTAGGAGATGATTGTGATCTTGGGCAAGCAAATCCCCCTCTATTGTACAGATATTTATTAAACATGCATATCTTTAAGTGTGAAAGACTTTATGATGTACTGAAAATTCAAAGACAAAACCAGTCATGGCTCTCAGCTTAGAGTCTCAATGGCATAGAAAACAATTTGACCCACAGCAATGAAGGCAAAATTTAAGAACTTAACAGCATAATCATTTTCCGGTCTTTTCAGGAAACGATCTAATGTCATTATTTCAAACAAGGAATGCATGACAGGGCTCCCATGGGGGCCGAAGGATATTTGCCTTAACAAAAAACTATTTTGGGTTTATATAAAGCAAAGAAGATCTTTACTCCAATAAACCATTGCAAAAAAGACAGCACCAAATATCATACCTAGCAGTATCTAGCTTTGGGTCGGGACGCTTAGAAGCAAACAAACAAGTCTCCCTCAACTACAGTACAACTCACACTACAAACCTGGCAGGGAAATAATAGCAGCATTTAAGGAAGGTTGACATGAAGAAATAAAATGCAGAAACTGAACCTAAAAACTGGAAACTTACTATTCTAAATTACCACTTGGAACCAGGTTTTCTCAGTACCTATCACATGTATAACACCAGAATTAAAAAATACATATACAATTTAGCAGTCTACACACTACAGGTTGTTATTTCTGGTGATGGTATTATAGGCCACAGATTGGTTGTACTGTGATTTCTCTAGCTCTTCTGCAGTGAACACACACATTGACTTTCTAGTGTATGGTTTTTCTTCTTGGTTTGAGATCAGATGTGTCACCAGAGTGTACCTCAAGGCACACAAAATGGGGGCTCGGTCTTGGAGGATAATTAAGGAGTAGCATATTAGATGCAGTCAGGACCAACAATCTACATGTTATATGAAGGAAAGTGTCCCAGAAGAAAACAGCAAGCAGCTGTCCTTTATGTGAGACTGGCACTGTTCTGGAGAAGGAGATCCAATGAGAACTTGTTTTGACACTGAAATACTTTTCACAGAAGAGCCATTTCCATGTTTCACATATTGCCGAGTAAGTTTCTCAGAACTTTCTCATTGTACTCAGTGCTGTCTGTGCAGTTAATTTAGGCATCAGAAAACTCAGTTGTTAATTTCCTGACTTGCCTCTGGACTCTTAAATGCTATTGCTCCAATCATAACACGTTGGAACACTTACACAGATTTCAACAATAATATCCACAGCTGGGAATAAATCAAAGCAGTTTTATCACTGATTAAGTGCTATTGAAATATAGTTACAAGACAACATGAAGCAAAGGACAGATTTCACTTGGGAAGATTAAGACAGAGCCTGGGGGAAAAAAGAGGGTAATCCAAACAAAGTCTATGCAACATTTAAAAAATATAATTCAGAGTCAGAATGCAGATTGCATTTTTTAGTCATTTAAATTCTTGCTTTCTTGTGTCTCTGTGTATTTATGCTATAGAGCAGTTCAACCACATAAGATGAATTTAGGCACAGCTGTTTTTCAAACTAAAATGTCTTCCTACCAAGACAGGGTCAAAAAAATGTTTCCTATAAAGGGCCAGGGTGTAAATATTTTAGACCTTACAGGCCACACATTTCCTGTTGCAACTACTCAATTCTGCTGCTACAGTGTGAAAGCAGCCATGACAATACATAAATTAATGGGTGTGGCAGTGTGCCAATAAAAATGTATTTACAAAAACAGCCCTTGGATTACAGTTTGTTAGTGTTTCCCTTAAGATACAGGTTATTCCACAGACTCAGAAAACTCCCCAAAATAGGGATGGAGTTGGCAAAGACATGTGAGACCACAACATAGTCATTCTATGACTCTGTCTCACCCTTACAGTGAACGTCCACCCTGCCCAAATCTCCTACAGTCTCCGGCCATGGATGCCTCTGCTTTCTCTTTTAAACCTGAGTAGGGTAGGGTGCTTAACCTTTTTTGGGCATCCAACATGTTTAAAAAAGTTTTTTTTCTCACTCCCCTCACCATCTCTGTCCTCTGTATTTTTATTTCCATGGGTAATTATCTGGGCCATCAACATGTTAGAGTTTCCTCTTTCTAGTCATTCATTTCAGGCTTCTCTGGGGCAGGGCTGGCATCTGGTGTTGACAGGTTTTGGCCTACTTACTTGGAAGCTGTGCTGACCAAGCCAGGCCAGCTGCTTAGATGCTGTTAGTTTTTCAGCCACATCTGTGCAGAGGTTTGGAAAGGGGAACAGCAGTTCTCAGTGATGTTTGATCTTGTCTCAGGGGCTCTTTGACATTTTCATCATGGATTCAGATGACGGCAAAGAGATGGTCCTCATTAGGACTACAGGTACTCAAAATTTTGGTGTGATGGAATTCCTCCTTGATATCTCAGAGTTTAAAATAATCTGACTACAATGGTAGCCGGAAAAATAATCAAGGCAATAGAGAGAGTCACAGCCTGTGTATTTGGAATAGTCTATGGCATAAGGTGGGATCTAGATGGTACAAGCTAATGGCACAGTTTTGGCTCATGGCCATGCTTTCACATACTTCTTGTAAGTTCTCTTCTCAGCTGCCATTTCAAAACATTGATACCCTGGCTGGAGTCAGTGACTCTGGCACCTGCTTAGCAAGTGCAAGGTCCCTGGTTCGGTCCCTGGTAACCACATACAACAATACTGGTCATGGTGATTCACATCCACCAGCAATCAGTACTACATACCACAGTACCAGGTGTGGTGGCTCAGGCGTGTAATCCCAGCACTCAGGAGGCAGAGACAGGAGGACTGCTGAGTTCAAGGCTTGTCTGAGCTACAAAGTAAGCTCAGGGCCAGTCTGAACTACAAAGTGAGACCATGTCTCAAAACAAACAAACAAACAAACAAACAAACAAACAAAACAAAACAAAAACCAAAAACAATACCCTCTTCAGATGCCTATTTCATCCTTTCCCTGACCCACACAAAGATAGGTTCTGTTTTCCTCTGAAGCCATGAATTCCCTAGGATTCTAGGACCTCAATTCTTCTCCTAAAACTTGAGTTGTTAGATGATTTCATCCATTTCCATGACTTTTACTGTAAGCTACCAAACTGAGATGTTGTTGGTATCTGTTATCTCCTGACCTCTTGAATTTCAGACCCTAATCAGTTCTGTTTGTATCTACATGTCTCGAGGACACATCAATCTCTAGCTCCCCTTTGAATTAACTAATAACATGATAGTTATTATTCTGCTAATCTACTGAATATTCTGGCCAGACATGTGTGATTCAGTTCTTTCCACAACATATGTATCAATTCCTTCCCCAATCCAGTTTTGCTTTCTCAATGTAAGTGGAATCCACCATTTTCACTGTTTCTTAGTTTCATGGTTTTACCATTCTCTCCTTCCTCTTTGCTCATCCTACTTTTAATCTCCAAAGCCCCCCTTCATGTAGAATTGCACTTCTAAATTGAAAATAATCACTACTTCAAATAAAGATCTCAAACATTCTAACATAGTATAAAGTCCAACCAGCTCACGCTACACCAATATTCTACTTCCTACACACACATATCACACACAATATGTAGACTCTCACAGAATGCTGTGATTTTTGTGTTTCTGGTCTTTGGATGTTATTATTTTGCATTTTTAATTCTCTTGTTCATGTAACATTTGTCCACTTTTAATGTTCAGCTTAAAAGTACCCTCCTCTTACAATGATTAAGCAACTCCCATCAAGCTTTGGACCCCAACTATTTTTAGTATGTGCCAAAGTGATAACACTTTGTTAATACAACCCTACCTATTTCTCTGAAGTTTGTAAGGCCCTTTCCATAAAGACATCTGCTTTCTGCCACATCTTTCCACTTAGAATAATATATGGCACACATACTACTTAGTATACATGTTCAAGATGCATCATACAAGGAGTGATTATGTCCAAAGTAGCTGTGTTCGTTGGTGAGCTTACTGTAAGTTTCAAACAGTATTTTATTTAAATCAACACAATATTAGAAGATGTCTAGTACTATGAAAAATTTTAGAGTTTCATTTTTCAGCACTGGCCAGATCTTATATGAACCAGTGTACAGATATTAACCTCAATAATTAAAGTTATAGAAAAATAAATAGAATCTATATAAAACCAGGAAGATTTTAGAAATTAAATCCTGTAAGCAATTAAATGATAAATAAGGCTTTCTCAATTAAAACAAACAGAAAATAAAAAAATGTCAAACTTAATTTAATACAAACTACCTTGCCAAATTCAGAATTTTCTGTTACTGCTCATAGTAAGTTTTTTCTACCATCTTCTCCGAAGGAAGAATAAGAAAAATTTGTGAAGAAAAGAATGTAGAAGAGGCTGAGGCAAATCTATGTGTCCTCTAGCTCATTAGAAAGGATGAAGTTTTCCCACAGAAGATGGGAAAAATAATCCAAGATGAAAACTGGAAGAAAAAGATGTCAGTGTGGTTGATATTGAGTGAGACTGGACATCAGAAGACTAGAGAACTGAAGCTATCACTGGGGGAGAAACCTAGATTCCACTAAAACCATAAAACCTATAAATGGCACTGCCCTCTGCAGGTGAATTTGGATCTTCGAAAGAAAGTGCACCAGCCTTTGTCTAAAGGGGAGGCCCAAGCAGGGAGGGTTGACCTAAGGGTTGACATAAAGTGTCTGGTATCTGCAGAGCTGAGTGGAGCGGCTAATCAAATTCACTGTTCTGAGAAGAATGTGCCATTGAATTGGCAAAGTCCCGTCCATTACTGCTGATTATGTAAGAATAAATGGTATTTACATAAAGTGCTTCAAATTTCCTCTGAAAACTAATGTAGCTTTGGGCCTAAGATTGAAGTCAGGGTGGGTGGGATACTTCCATCTTGAAGCTTATCATTTCATGTGAGAACATTAGGTGGGAGAACACATTTTTAAATTTAAAATATATTTATTTATTGTGTACTGTAATTATTTTTTTGGTTCTACATGGGGGACCTTTTATAACACACTTCTAGAAAGAAAATGTGAGAAATCAGGAGACACATGTAATAGTCTATAACAAAAGGAAAAGATAGTGAATTTTACAAAGATGAAATAACAGAAACTTTGCTGCCAATTTCTATGGCTTCAGGAGTACGTATGCCAATAAAACAATGTGAGCTTGGAATTTTAGCATGCAAAATATGATTTACCACTTAGAAGTGAACAGAATGACATATTAAACCAGACTCAGAAGAGCGGACTCGAGCATGGAGTGGGGCTCACAGAGGCCACAAACAAAAACTGTAGGCAGAGTACAGTCTACTAAGGCAAACCACAAAAATTACTCCTGAGGGAGAAAAAAAAAATCCTAGAAGACAGAAAACCATCTATTTGGCTTAAGTAAAAAATAAGTGAAGTTCTATGGGAGATTAGAGGACTGATGGAGATAAGGAGGGTGATTTCTGAAGGCAGGTGATCAGATTAAGTACTAGAATGATAACACGGTGATGGGCAAACAGCAACGATCAGAATATCTGTGGGGAGTATCATTCACCTAAGAGCAGAGCATCTGATAAATCCCTGCCTTGCAGTATTTCAGCTTTTCAGAAAGAAAAGGAGTATGAATAGATGTGCACTGATTTTTGCAGTTACCTTACATCTTTTGTGAATAAGATATAAAACACAGAGCATAAAAGCCACGTGATCTCAGAGGAACTGCAACCATCATCCAGGCCCACCCTTGAGACCCGATCATGCCAAACCTGCCATGCCACTGTCTCAGCAGTTCTGGAACATTCTAGCAACACACCTGTCAGGAGTCTGGCCATGCCAGGCAGGTCTCAACTTGCTATTCTTCAAGTCAGTCCCTCAAATATTTGGACATAGTTACTTCAGTCCTTCAGGCTTTCTTTTTTTGCCAGGCTCTTTCATTCTACCAGTGCTCACATGATGTTTGCATGTTTCTACCACTGGCTTGTTTTCTTCTGGACAAAATGAGGAACATTGATGAGATAGAGCCAATAATTTTGAGAAAAAGCTGCTGTAATACACCACATGACAATTTTTATAAAGAAAGAGGGGTGGATATCCTCAGTCATATGTCCTAAGTTTTAGAAATAGAGTTAGATCATGTTCAGTAAGTAGACATATTTTTCATGACTAGAGATTCTACAACAGAGTGTTTCTCAAGGTGAATGTGGGATACTAGAAGACAAAGTACATTATAATGATCCACATGAGGAAGTACAGTAGTGAGGGACATCAAAATAAATGAAAATAGCTAAGCTGGAAATAAATTTATTAGACAGATACAAAAAGGATATGTAAAATGTCAAAGAAGCCAGAGTAGGTACGATGAGTTTAAGAAATGGCATGGAACTAAAATGAAAGTGGGAGAGAAGCTACAGCTTAGAATGATCTGAAGCTTATAAACTCTTTGTAATAGCATAAGTATGAGCATAAGTATGAGAATCCACGGGCACACAAGTCTTTATGGGAAAAATCATAAGTGGTCAGGGACATGTAATAGGCAAGATTATTAACCACCTGATTACTAGGTGTCTGAGTAAACATAAGGGGAAAAGGGGGAGTCACAAGTTTTCCTTCTAGATTCCTTACAAATAAGAGAATATTTGGAAGTTTAAAGTAGTGTTAAAAGGTCAGTATCAATAAAAAAGAACAATGAGCTGACATAGTTGTGTGTTTGTCATGTATCTTACATGTATATTACACATACATGTATATTACACATATTTAAATTCATATTTGTAAATTTCTACTTGAATAGAAATAAGAGAAATATTCCCTATTACATATGTTCTAGCTACACAATGTGGGCAAATTGTAACCTAAAGATATATATCATGGTGGCTAATATTTTATTAAAGGTCATTAGTGAACATATATTTAAAGAAACCAGTGATAACTGAGAGACAAGCACATACTGCGTGTCTTGAGGGACTCCCCCTTCTCTGATAGTGCCACTAGATGTACAGCCAAATAATTCCTCTAACTATAATATTGTTTTCAGCATGTTTGATGGATTTGAAGTTCAAGATTTGGTAGATAAAATATAATTAACTGGAATCACAGAAATTAATTTGGTATTAACTGATCAAAGCATATCATTCTCCTATAAAAGCTTTTCTTCTATTGGTTTGCTATTGAATTGTCCTGAATCATTCTTTATTTTTACCCATATTTTCATACAAGCATTCTAATGTACAGATAAGATACATCTCAGAGAAAGAACTCACACAAGGACTAAAACAAACTTATCTCTAGAAGTTATAATGAAGTTGAGAAAATATTGAATTTACAGTGAACATTAATTAAAAGTCAAGTCCTAAACAAGTCACTCCCTCAGATGTAAGACAGGAAAATCTGGCTTAAACGTAGTTGTTATGATAGAGCCTCAAGTCTTTATTGACCAAAACCTGAGAAAATTCCAAAATGAATTGGCTGCTAAG
>PVIC010020335.1:10740-29735 GCA_004025085.1 Thryonomys swinderianus | reverse complement strand
TGTGGGAATGTGATGAGGGGAAGGAATAAATATGATACAGAAAGAAAATAAAAGAACATGTATAAAGGGGGGAGGAGGGGGGAGTGGGTAGGGATATGGGTAAAAATGAGAATTAACTTGTGGCATATACTGGTACAAATTTCCCAATGTTATATGTGATTTTGAGATGTATATAAATTGTACCAATAAAGAATTCAATAAAAAAAAACAAAAAAAAGTCTTTAAACCCAGCATCCAGTAATGGAAAACTTTAAAATTATTGGTTTATATCAGAGAAACAAAGTACATTTAATATTAAAATAAATTATTTCATCATATTAATAGTTTAAAATTTAAAGAAAGCACATTATTAGGTCTATTGGTACAGAAAATGCATTTGACTCAATTCATAACTCATTATAATAAGGTCTGACAGCAAATTAAGAATAGAAAAATATCCCAGCACTTGGGAGGCAGAGGCAGGAGGATTGCTGAGTTCGAGGCTTGCCTGGGCTACATAGTGAGCTCAGAGCCAGCCTGAACTACAAAGCAAGACCCTGTCTCAAAAAAAAAAATTAAAAAAAGAATAGAAAAATACTTTTTTCTGAAAAAGAAAATTTATGAAATACTGAGATAAAGAAAATATGCTTGTCCTTTAAAATCAAGAGTGAGAAAGATGATTAGTCTCCCTACTTCTATCCAATATTATACCAGATGTGCAGCCAATGCAATAAACTGAAAAAAAAAAAAAGATAGGCATACATGGCAAAAACAGAACTAGAACTGGCAACAGAAATGTTTACATAAATGATGTCATGATCTGTATTGTTTAAATAATGTATAACAATTCAAAAACTAAAGTTAATATTAGACAACTTGCAGGACACAAGTTCAGTTTAAAAAACTATAGGTTTCTATGTACTAATGATATAAAATTTTAAATTGAAATTAAAAGTACTTGCTTTATTAGCAAAATATTTGCAGGTAAATGTATAATAAAATATAAATAAGATATTGAGCTAATGAGATATGTGTAAGGTTCAGAAAATTACACAAAGCAGTTGGGAACTTTTTAAAAAAGGCCTAAATAGAGAAATATGCAATGTTCATAGACTGGAGGACTCAATATTATTAAGATGTAAATTATCTATGGATTTACTTGCACTGTATTATTTTATTTATAGTATTAACAAAATTATATGCTGTATCATTGCTTTGCTATTATTATTTTATTTTGTTGTTAAAAAATTGTCAAGGACGCCATGGATTTAGCTCAATGTCCCTGTTTTACTCATAAACTCAAGGTCCTGAGTTCAAACTCTGGTATGGAAAAATACAATCATCAAGGATTTTTTAAAAGGCAAATTATCTAATTTAGGCAGCATAAATTTTAAGAAAAAGTAACAGAGTTCTTCCAATGCTACATTTCAGATTTATAAAGTTAAGATAATAAGGAGGCCTAACACCTACATATAAGTTAGACATATAAGGTTATACAATGAAAGAGAAGATAGATTCTAAACGTTAAGGCTCAGGTGCTTGTCAATATTCGTGTTAAAGTAGTTCAATGTGAGAAACTTAGTCCAAGTGACTCTTAGCCTGAATTCAAATATTCAGTCTCAGTTTGCATATTCAGACTAATATTTCATATCAGTTCAAAAGTTTTCAGGGGTTTGTAGATGAGAAAACTTTCATACCCTTCCAGACTCTTAGATTTGATTTTTCTCTCATTTTTGAGGCATGTGCTTCTTTTTTAAAATTTATTTTAATTTATTGGTACATTACATATAAACATCACAATTAAACACCCATTGAGAATTTGTACCAATATATGACATAACTTAATTCTCATTTTTCCCCTTCTCTTACCCACCCTACAACCCCTCACCCCATATACATAAGCTTTGTTTCTTTTTTTCAATCAATTTTTTTCTTTCCCCTCATTATTTACCCCTAAATCAAAACTCTCTTTTCTGTCATAAGATACTGTGGATGAAAGAATAAAGCTGCCACCCAGTTTAGAAATATTCATTTCTTTTTACTTTCCTTATAATTGTCAGGTGAGTTTTGAAAGAAGGGAGAGGAAAGAAGTCACTTTTAACACATGGTTTCATTTTTGCTCCTAGTTTTAACTTGTTTCTTCAGTTTGCACTACAAATCAATATTTAACCTATCTAGAGTAAATATTTTTATGTGCATAGTGAAACAATCATCAGGGTATGATACTAACTAGAAGTAAGCTGTCCTGAACTTACCCAAATCACCACACATCTATTTCTAGTTTTTCTTTGAAGTAATCACTGTAATAGGTAGCACTTATTGAGCATTTATATTAAGCCAGACAATGGTTTAAGGATTTAACTGAAGTAAACTCTTAGAATCTCTGAGACTCTTTTTTTGCCTCTTCGTGATATTTACATACAAATAAAAAATAAAATTTTACACACAATTTTTTTGAAAAAAACCCAACACATCATTTTAGTAAATTACATTTGTTTCATATTTATATTTTTCTTTAAAATCTAGAATTCTATTGAGGAAAATGAACTTGAATGAGGTATTGAATTGTCCTACAAGAAAAAATAATGTCCAGTCTACAAACTTACTGATAACAAGACATATTGTCAATTCTCTAGTTTGGTGTTCATGGCTGATTAAATTAGACTATAGCTATGATGTTCCCAGTAGAACATCTTTCTTTTCCTTTCCTTTCTCTCTTCCTTCCTCCTTAAATCCTTCTCTTTCACCCTCTCTCCCTTCCTTCCACACCCCTCATTCTTGTCCTTCTATAAGTTTTGATCAAGTTCCCAACATATATTGAAAATACATTTCCAAAACAGAAATAATGTGATCTAATTGTAAGGTGATCAGAGAAGACAAAATTAAACAATACTCTGTTGAATTATTAGTAGAGTGGAATATCCTGTAAAAAGAAAAGCACAGTGATATGAATCTTTTAATTCTTTAATGTGCATACCTAACAGAGGAACAGCAGGGTCAAATGGGTTCTTTAATCAAGGCTTTTGAGAAATCTCCACACTGATCTCCATAGTGGTTGCACCAGTGTACATCCCCACCAAAAGTGGAGAAGGGTTCCTTTCTCCCCACAACCTTACCAGCATTTGTTGCTGGCTAATTTCAAGATAGCAGCCACTCTTTGTGGAGTGAGATGAAATCTCAGTGTCATTTTCATCTGCATCTCTCGAATGACTGTAGTGTCGAACATTTCTTTATATGTCTCTTAGCTGTTTTTACTTCTCCTGAAAAGTGTCGGTTCATTTCAGATGCCCATTTTTGAATTGGGTTTTTAAATTTGGGTGAGGGGGGGTTGATTGTTTTAAGCTCTTTGTATATTTTAGATAGTAGCCCTTTGCCTGAGAAACTGCTGGTAATGTACCAATAATCATTCGATTTTTTTTAAATCAACACTATGAGAAAAGGGAACAAAATGCATAAATAAGTCTGAAGAAATAAAAGTTTGAATATCAGTAAAATCCTTCCTCAGAAAGTGAAATATAACACCAAAACTGAATGAGGAGAAGAAATCTGGCCTTTTGTGAATTTCTGTAAAATTCCTGTATTCAAACAAATTAAGTGCAGTGAATCATTTAAAAGTGGATATATGTCCTCTAGTATACAGTTGAAGTGGATGAATTAATATTATAGTATGTTTCACAAAACGTTTTATTTGTATACTTTACAAAATTACCTTTCTGCAATTCACTTGCCACATCTTTAACAAGTATCTAACTGATACCTGTTTCCTGAAAGGATGAAGTGAGACAGACTTTGAAATAAAATAGAATGCACATAGCTGGAATTTATAACTATTTCTTGCTCCATTAGAAAAAAAATCCATCAGTATTTTATTTAACTTCAAGGTCCATCATCTCAGGCAACAGTCAGATAAAAATCTTACACTGTTGTGTTCACCAGACCTAAGCAGTACAGCCCTATATAGATTGTAGATTTTTTTTTTTAATTTCTGGTACTGGGAATTGAACTCAGTACCTTGCACTTGCCAGGCAGAACCAGAATCACTGAGCTACACCTTCAGCCCAGCAGCAGCATATAAACTGACAACACTTTTCTTGTTCGTTCATCATTTATTTGTTCACTTTTGCTACAGGATTTTTATCAAGATTCCTTTCTAAAGGCGGGAAAAACAGTTGGGTGATAATATATTAAGACAGAGAAGCTCTAAGACTCAGGGATTTGAGTCTATTAATTAAGCTACTCATGCAGTCATGTTTTTTTTTAATTGAATTCTTTATTGGTACAATTTACATACATCTCAAAATCACATATAACATTGGGGAATTTGTACCAGTGTATGACACAAGTTAATTCTCATTTTTACCTGAATCCCTACCCACCCACACCTCCCCACCCCCTTTTATACATGCTCTTTTATTTTCTTTCTGTATCATATTTATTCCTTCCCCTCATCACATTCCCACACCAAGTTTCCTATAGAAATTTTGCACTCTGTAAAAGCTGTCATACTTTCTAAAGCTCATTTGCATCTTTAGGATGTTTTGGAGTGCAGGTTTCGTATTTGTGAAGTTTTTCAGGTGTTCTTTATCATGGAAGTATCTTATTTCCCCATCTATTCTGAAAGATGGTTTTGCAGGATACCACAGTCTAGGCTGGAGGTTGTTTTCCGCAATGCTTGAAATACTTCTCTCCACGCTCTCCTTGCACTGAGTGTTTGTGTTGAAAAGTCTGCTGTGATCCTAATGGGCTTCCCTTTGTAGGTGATTTTCTTCCTTTCTCTCACTGCTTTCAGTATTTCATTCTTATGTTGTGCATCTAGAACCTTGATAATTATATATCTAGGTGTAGATATTTTTATGTCATGATGTTTTGGAGTCCTATAGGCCTCTTTTATCTGCATGTCCATTTATTTTCCTGTGAAGTTTTCTGCTGTTATCTCTGACAACAGATATTTTATGTCTTTTGCACTGTCTCCTGCTTCCTCAGTGACTCCAATCAGTCTTATGTTATTTTTCTTTGAATCATCTAGAAGCTGTTGGATTGATTTCTCATGGCCCCTTGCCCTTTTCCATAGATTATGTCTTTCCTGCTCATTGCTTGCCATACTGTCCTCTAGGACTGAGATTCAGTTCTCTGCTTCATTTCTCCTACTTCACAAGCTTTCATTCTCCTTCATCATCACCTGGAGCTCTGCTTGAAGCTGTTTAAAAGGTTCCATTGCTTCTGCTATTTTGGATTCTATCATCTTGCTGATCTCTTCTTTAATGATGTCCTTCACTGTGGACAGTATCTCTGTTTTGATCTTAGAGATAAGTCCTGATTTCCATTTTACCAGATCTGCTTTAGTTACTATCTCCAATAGTCCTGGTATTTGAGTTTCAGTTTGCTCTATTTCCCTTTTCTCTGAATTTCCCTGTGGTGGTGATCTTTGTGTCTGGTTTTTGTATATTTTCTCATTTCTACTCTTTTGTTGTTCCTTATGCTATTTTTTTTTTTAATTCTTTGTCTGATGACCAGGCAATGTTTGTTGCAGGTCTCTTTCTTTCTGTTATCTGGGGCCCTTTGGAAGTGGCAGCTTCCTGGGGTGTCCTCCTTGAATCTGTAATGATCTTGAGAATTCTCAGTTCTGACACATCATGGGAGGTATTTGAACAGAACAATCATATCTTTGTTACCATAATACAATCAGTGTCAATATCAATATTAAACACAGTAAATAAAATGAAAAGTTTTGTTAATTTCTATTCTGAAAACTTTGAGCTCATGAGTTACTTTCATGTCCATATGCCAAAATTTAGAATTAATCAGCAATGTGTATACAACATGTAGATCGTAAATGTACTCTCAGAACCCTTTGGGGTTAAAAGTTCACTGGAGAATCATGGAGCTAGGGAGACAGAAGGAGATTAGGGTTAGCAGATTTATAAAGATCACCTAGACTCGGGAACCTCATATATGCCAGTGGGTAACAGAGAATAAAAGGGCATACATAAAACAGTCCCATCTGTATGCTGTAAGACAGCTGGAAACTTTGCACACCTTCTTATAATAGTACAGGAGAAGAAATAGGGCAGCCCAAAAGTCTTTTACTTCTGGGTTTTGGTTCTGACAGGAAGAGAGGAGAGGGTGTGTGGACAAAAGGTGAATAGAGGGATCTAGGAGTAGATGGCAAAACAGAAGCTAGATTCCCTTGTTTTTTATCTTGCCTGATCTCTCAATGTGGCTCCAGTGTGGAGGGACGCAGGAAATGGCTCCGGCTTCTCTCAGCCCTGTGTCATCACAGTGCAGCTCGGGGGTGGGGTGGGGGCCACCCGGCAGGCCTCAGTATTCTGTGTTGGGAATGGCCCCCAGTGTCTGGGACCTGAGTCCTATTGGTGCAGCTCCAGGGTCGCTAGTATTTTATATTTTTGTTTTATAAGGTAATGGTTATCTTTTAGGATTAACAGCACACATTTTACTTTTTTACTTTCTGATAATACTATAGAAGGATATAAATATGATTATGCAAAAAGCAACATAAGGCATCAGATATTTGTTCAAAAAAGAGTATGAATATATTTTTGTGCCCCATTTACAACATGTGTTTGGGAAATCTCCGCAAATTTTCTCATCAGTCATCTCTTTGTCTTCAGCAAACCTCATTGACTATTTCTAATAAGTTGTTTCCACAAACCTATTATGTTCAGCATAATCTCTCATGTCTTTCTCTTTTATGGTATGTTAAGAATTCAAAAAGAATTTGCAAAATCCAAATCATTTATTGAATATGTGTTCAATAAAATCCTCCAATGGAGTACAAATTTAGTGAAACTACAGTTTATCATAATGTAAACTTTTCAAATTATAACATAATGTCATACCATGGTATTATGCCTTGTATCTAAATATGACCCAAAGCCTCATGCCATTATAGGTGGAGCTTTTACAGGGGTGCTGGATCATGGGTGTGTGCTGCTGGGATTAAGTGTGTGTGTGTGTGTGTGTGTGTGTGTGTGTGTACTGATTACTAATCAATCCACTGGTTGGCTTTTCAGAGTTCTGGCTGTGGATTATGGGAAAGTGCACCTTTGTGTGAGTGCAATAGGCCCTAAGGGTGTGTAGCCTCTATGTAACATTAGGGACAGAAAGAGGATCATTGCTTGTCTCTTGTAACTTGCTACCTCTGATGACTTCTGTCTTCTGCCTGACATGAACTATTTTTCTTCTGCAATTCCCCTCTGCCATGGAACTCTTCTTTAGAATCAGCCAGTTATGAACTGAAACCTCTACAAACCATAAGCCAGAAAGCCTTTCATCTTTTAACTTTGTGTGCTGAACATATTGTCTCAGCAATGAGAAAAGTAGCTAAAGCATGTGGTCATGGTAAATCACCCTATTAAATATAGAAATGTGCTTATTTGGTTCTTAGTCTTCAACATGTTGTTTACATTTGAATTATTGACATTTGGGCCATCTGACAGTGTCAACATCTACTGAGTTTCATTTCTTTCTTTTTATCTTTTTTTCTTTTTGCAGTACTGAGGATAGAAATCAGACCTTGGTGTTTCCAGGGTAGGTGTGAAATCACTTGAGCTAAATCCTGAGCCTGAGTTTCATTTCTCACTCTATTTTTTCACAAGGCAAGTTGAACTAACAATTATAACTCTTTGGCAACCAATCAACTTTATAAGCAAAAATAGTGAACATATATTAATTGCTAAATATCTTAAACACTCAAATCAGGGCTGTGGAATAAAGAGAGTTAATTATCTATATCTGAGGAACTAATACATTAAAAGGAAAAAAAGTAAAACATCAGTATAAGTTAGGATTGGTAGAACAAACCTGTGATCCTAGCATTCTGGAAGGCTGACAGAGAAGGGAGGCAGGTTTAAGTCTAGCCTGGAAATCTAACAATTTAGTGTGAATCTTTCTTTAAAAGCAAGTCAAGAGTAAAATTGGTATATTATTTAACATGTTTTTAATATAGTAATTGATAAGCACTATGAATTATCAGAAGAGTATAGGAACTATAAGAAATATTTTTTAAAGAGTGCAGTGTTAGGGGCCGGAGGGTTAGCTCAGTGGTTCCGGTGCCTGCCTCGCAAGCGCAAGGTCCTGAGTTCGATCCCTGGTAACCACATATAATGCTGGGTGTGGAGACACGCCCACCAGCAATCAACACCCCATACCACAATGCCGGACGGGGTGGCTCACGCCTGTAATCCCAGCACTCGGGAGGCAGAGACAGGAGGATTGCTGAGTTCGCGGCGGCTTGCCTGGGCACCATAGTGAGCTTAGGGCCAGCCTGAACTACAAAGCGAGACCCTGTCTCAAAAAGAAAAAAAAAAAAAAAAGAGTGCAGTGTTAGAATGCTTAAGCACAGGGTTGTGGATAAGATCAAATAACATCAAAGCCTTGATCTGGGTGAGATATTTAGACAAAAGGATATCTGCAGGTCCAAGAGTGTTCTGAGTGGAAGGAAGAGCTAAAATACCACCTTAGTGTCTAACACTTCAAAACAAACAAATAAAACAAACAAGCAAACAAATCATAACACCAAATACTTTGTGTGAGAAAGTTGAAAATAGGTAAAAGCAGTATAAACAGTTGTATGGTGGCTTGATCAAACTGTCGTTAGGAATTGGGTGACTTTTTCACGACAGACTGTTTTACATGCAGGAATAATGAACTCATGAGATATGTCATTCACATTTTTTATAGTTTAGCGATGGAAATATTGTGCAGAAATCACAATTAACATGTCATTGACACAAATATGCCTATGTGTTCAATTTTGTTATGTTTATGATAGTCATCAATGCTCTCTTTTTTAATTGAATTCTTTATTGGTACATTTTATATACAGTTCACAATCACATTCAACACTGAGGAATTTGTACCAGTATATGAAAGAAGTTCATTCTCATTTTTACCTATATTCCTACCCATCCACAACCCCCACCCCTTATATATACACATGCTATTTCTACAAAATCAAATCAAAATGAGCAGAGCAGACCTGTCCATGTTTACTAATAGAAAAGACAATCTTCCTAACAGAATAGGGAGGAAATATTAGAGACTGCAAAATGATAGTCCAGTAAAATCGGATTTGAAATGCTTCTCTTCCTCTTTTTTCCCATTCTCTTTTCACTTTAGTAGGATTCATTATAAACTTCAAGGCCCATTCAAATGCAATTATTCTACACTCAGCAGAAAGAATAAAAACATTTCTGTATGTATTCCCATTGTGAGTAATTGATATTTCTCTTACATAATACTAAATTGTACATTACAGTAACACAAATAAGAGTTTTATTTATTTATTTATCTATTTATTGCTTTTTTGAGATACGGTCTTGCTATGTAGTTCAGCCTGGTCTTGAATTCATTACATTGTACAGGATAACCTTGACCTTCTGGTAATCTTCCTGCCTCAACCTCCTAAGTACGGGAATGAAAGGTGTGTACTGCCACGCCTGGGCTGTCAAATTAATTTTTGAAAAATTTATAGCTAATTGGTAGGAGAATAGGTATGAGTTCCTAGCTCTTTTAAAGTTTGATTTGGACCTCTATGGACTATACAATATTGTCTCTTACATTTCCAATCCAGGAAATACTATATTTCTATTATGCATTTATAGTTTGTTTATCTCTTTATTGCTTTTTTTTTTTTTTGAGACAGAATCTTGCTTTGTAGTTCGGGCTGGCCCTGAGCTTGCTATGTAGCTCATGCAAGCCTTGAACTCAACAATCCTCCTGCCTCTGCCTCCTGAGTGCTGATATGATAGGATTGAGCCACCAAACCCAGCATTTGTGGTATGTGGTATTGATTGCTGGTGGGCATGAACCCCCCCCCCCCCAGTGTTCTTGTATGTGGTTTCCGGGAATTGAACCAGAGATCTTGTGCTTGCTAGGCAGGCTCTGGAACCACTGAGCTAAATCTATGGCCCTCTTTATTGCTTTTCTTGTTTATTATTCTGTCAATTTGTCAGTTACTGACAGATGGTAACATTCTTACTAATATATTTTGTGAAAAGTTTGAAAATATTACATTTCCAGGCGATAGAGGTTGTCTAAATGATGGTGTAGAAATATGAAGAAAAAGCAAGTAGAAGAAAAAACTGAAAGAGGAAGATGCAGTCATGTCATGTCAGTATATCTGTTAAAGAAAATCTACAGACAAAGTTTCCACACTGCTACCTTTGTTGAGGGGCATGGACAGAGTAGGTAAGGATTTTGATAAAAGTGTAGAATAAGCAGTATTTATCATAGAACTACACAGAATTAGTTTTTCAGTTGTATCAATGGGAAGGAAGGAGACATGTTTGTTAGGGAGGACAGTGTTAGTAATTTGTTCTCCACTGACTGACAAATGGCTACTTCCAGTCAAAATCTGAACATCTTTCAGAACAGCATCTTTCAGAGCAACAGTTTGTGTTCCTGTATTGTGCTTTTATTATTATTTCCCAAATTCAGGTTGTTGTACTTTCCTACTCATTCATGATATGAATCTCAGAACTTATCTACTTTACTACTGTGACTGAATTTGTACTGTTTCAGGTTATTTTCCTCACTTGTATGTCTCTATTAAATTTTAAAGTCTTCAAAGGATATTTCTAATTAGTTTCAAAGTGGCCAGAGGGCAAGACAGTTGCTTGACTCTTCACACATGGCACTATTAAATTCAAAAAGCAGCCTGGAAGTCTAGCCCTTTGCCTCAGGTTTCAAACAATAAAAACTGGAGGAGTATCATCTTTGAAAATTATATGTGCTTTAGAGTTTACTTTGAATTGATAGTGTTTGTCTTTGTATTTGCAGAAATAAACAGAATAATGTTCAAATATTAACATTTCCTTTGGATTCTTGATACTCCTTGGCAACTAATTACAGCTCTTTAGCAAGACTGTATCCGTGACATGTAAATATTTCACAAGAACTCAGAAACAACACTCTGAGCCTCTTATCCTTTTAATGATGCCCATGTACAGAGCCAGAACATAGATGAAGAGTAAAGTGTCCATGTGGGAATAGGGCTGAGGACAAAGATGTTTAGCAAACAATATGGTAGCATTCTTTTAACGGGCAAACTTGTGGGCTGCTTATAGGGAAATGGCTTATTGATCCTTCCTGTTGATGATATTGTATACTATAGAATGTAGGAAATTATGAATTTTATGCATGTCATGCAACCCAAAATAAATGACCCAAACAACTTATCTTTGTTACTTTTCTTCAAGACACATTACCTTTTCATTTTATTGTACTAAATTAGTTTGATGTGCTAATGTAAAATAGTTTGAAGAATCAAGGAGATTGCACTGAAAGGTGCTTAAAAATTATTAAAAATACAAGTTGCAGAATAAGACCTTATCCCTCCAAGCTAAATCAAACTCATTGCTCTTGACAAAATTTTTATACACACACACACACACACACACACTGGACTTGTACCAACAGTTTTTCAAATACCTATATAATTTTTGTCATGCTTTTAACATAATCATTTAGACTCATCCATTGTATGTTTCCTCACTTGCAGAGGGGGGAAACTGAGGATTTGAGTGAATAATTAGCATTTCTCAAATCATATATATATATATATATATATATATATATATATATATATATATGACTGGTTAACTGTAGATTTGGGAATATAATCCAAAGCTCTTGTTTCCTAGATAAGAGCTCTGTCACTGGATGCTAAAAATTTAAATGTAATGGAGTGTTTCATAGGATAGCATGGATATTACATGTGATCAAATTGCTTTCTCAAAATATTTGTAGGACATTGGTGAATTAATACATCCTCAGACTATGTTATTTCTCTCAAGGAGTATTTAAATATGACTGATGGAACACCATCTCTTTTACTACAGTGAATGCCAGCAAATGATAGAAAAAGTGGCAACTTATAGGACATTCAGTTATCTTTCAAATGGACAAAGGACTCTAGATGTCATGATTGAACAGATGGACAATGACATATATAAATCTGTGTCATTTCTTTATGGGGACAATGGGATCATGAATTAATTAGTACTCAAATAAAACAACACTAGAAAAAGAATACACAGTCTATCATTTTCTAAGTATAAGGGACAATATAAACTATAAGGTGATCATGAGATTTATATCACAGAAATAGCATTAATGGAAAATGAATTCTTTACCTCCTCGGTTTGGTTTTGGTGACTGAAGCCAAATTTTTGAAAACTGTTCTTTTCAGCATAAAATGTAGGTGAACTTTAGAAATCTCTTAGTCATTTCATTTTCTGATGAATTGGATGTGGTTTTTAGAAACAGAAACACAATATTCAAATGATCTATTCATTAGAACATGATTCTTGGTGTTGAGTCCCTCCTTTAGTTCCTCCTCTTGACCTTTTTGGCATTAAGATGTGCTAAAAGCACAAAGGAAAGACGAGACATTCAGTAATCTGCTCCAGGTACCAGGCTAAAAGCTAATTGTGATGACCAAATGTTGCCCCACTGTTGACTCTTTGAAAAGAGGGGACAGCAAAGAGTTAGAAGAAACAAAGCTTTGAAATATTAAATTATTTCAACAATGATAATAAGAATGCATATATACATACATATACATCTATATACATATAGATGTATATGTATGTATGTATACACACATCTGGGTGTCTCCTGTTTTCTCATTTTGAATAATCAATTAATGTTTCTTTTCCTCCTTCCTAGGAGTTTTTGCTACTGTTTGTTAAATGGTATGCAGATGTTTCTATAATAAGTATGTTTTCACTTTGTATCATTATTATGTGTGATTAATCCTGCATGTCTTGGAAAACTGTTTTGTTTTTAGTTTAGTTTAGTTGTTTAGCTTTCTTTCCCATTTAACCAAAGGGGAGGGCTTTACATCTTTGTGTAATTCACACATAGTGCAAGTTGACAAGAACTCTTGTGAATGAAGCAAAGCTTGGAAAGTTTGTACTGAACTCTGTCCTTAAGCGGGTGAGAAGCCCATAGTGTTACCCCTGTAACAAGTAAGCACAGAGGGATGCTCCATTTGATGCGAGAATGTTATGGAGATCACAGTGTCAAACACAAAATATTTCACAATGGACTGATAAGAGATACCGTTTTTCGTAATAAGAATGGGACTGTCAGTAGTGTTTGTGATTTCACTTTGGTGTAGATACTAGTCCAGTTAGATAGACAGACAGATAAACAGATGCATAGTTGTGAGTGGAGAGAGACTGTAAAATATCTATACAAGATCTATAAAAACAGCTCTGCAAATGAAAGAAATAAACTCTCCTCCCCCAGATTTATGCTTATAACTTGTAGAAAGATTTCTTAATAGACACTGAGACTCATGGGTGTGACAGAGACTGGTGACCAAAACAATTCTCATAGATTTTGTAGAAAATTAGGTGGAAAAAGGAGCTAAGAAGATGGATAGCATGGCACCAGCATCTGTCTTAACAGCTGGACCAGAATACTCTTTACACACTTTTTTGTCAGGCTGTAAGGTTTCTTCTGTAAAACGAAACCTTACAAGGATGGAGTCTTTAATGCTAGCACACTCAGCAAGTAGGAAGACCAAAGTGTATGATGGGGAAAGGGAGTAAGAAAGGAAGAGAAGAATGGAAGCTTCATAGAAAAAGTTTCTTCCCTCAAAATCCTCTGTTTCTCAGTAGAAAAGACTGGTTCATTTTCTCCCCCAGAAAACTTTCTGACCACAAGACTAATGTTCCCCAAACTCCTTTCTTACACTGCCATTTTGTATACAGTGTTTTAACTCCTGTTAAACTTTATTCCATCACACTGATGATACAAGCATCTTTCACTTGTTAAATTCAAATTAAGCTTATTCAAATATTCCACTTATATAATTTTTATTCATACTAATAAGCCAATCTGTTCAGAACAGAATTTTTAAAAAATGTTTTGCTCAAATGCTTCTTGAAAAAGCTTTTGTTTCAACACCACTCAAATCCTTTTTAAGCCAATATAGTTAGAAAGCACTGTCTAAAAGAAAAACAAAATAAAAACACAAACAAATGCATCCTTTATTAAGTACATTTAGAGGTAAGAATAGTAGGGTTTATAATTCCACACAAGTCCCAGTATTGCTGAAAACATTCAGCAATAAAACGTATGCCCCTCAGATGCGGATGTGTACATGGAACTTTGCACACTGATCTTATCAACATTTAGTCTTTAATGTGACATCTTAGTTGGGTTCTTGCTTGTTAATGTCACTAATCTTGCTGTGCTGCTTTTCTTTATGGAGAATAATGCACAGCTCGATTGCTTCTCTCTTTTGTTTTAATAGTATTCAGAGTAGAGAACACACTCTGAGCTTCTATTCCTGGAAGGCCTGTTCCAGGAAGAGATTTTAAAGCAATTTCAGCAAGCTTTGGATATTTGTTTTCCATGTTTATTCAAAGTGAAGTTGCATGTTCTTGAAAAAGTCTTTAACCCATCAATAGTAATTCTAGTAATTTATAACTGCAGAGTTATGATTTTGTTTCTATTATTGTTTAATGAAATAAGTGGTTCTGAATGCATGAATGTTTTATGAACAGATATATTTTGATGGATAAAGTTTAGAATATTCTTTAAACTCTATTGGGTTCCATGATAAATTTGATGAGTGAACAATAACAGAAAAATCATCTACCTTTTTAATAACTGCTGTTATATTTTGGATTATATCATTATGATTTGTAAAAGGCTTCTGACTTCTCACTTTTAGTTTTAAATCTTTGAAATTTTTCATTGATGAAAAAGAGATTCATTTTTACATGAACAGCAGGATTATTAAAACAGGCATATCAGAAAAATAAAGATATTTGGTTGTTTTTTCACATCTTATTCAATTTCACTCCTGACAAATGAGGAGCAGAACTTTTCCTAAAATATGTAGTAGAGCCCTCTGAATATTTTTCTTTAATATCTTTAATAGCTCAAACTACAATAACAATATTTATAATTATTTCCTGTTTTGGTACCTAGTAAAGAATAATATAAAATTTAATCTGTCAGACTTTGCATAGTTTACAATTATTTTGTATCATTAAGGGCACTGTTCAAACAAAATAATTTTATAACAGTTTTATTTTTTTTCAGTGAAGTAAACACTGTGCTTATATATATATTCTGGTGTAAGAACCTTAACTAAAATGATTACCTTAAAAATTCTTATATCACGGTACCTATACCAGCAGGATATATCTGTAACCAAAATTTAATTTTCACAAAGATTCTGTAGGTGATCAATGCAGCCATAGTTGGAAATTGCATTTTTTAGTTGTGTTTGTTGAACATTAACAAAAACTTTCATTGTAAAATTTTCAAACCTAAATTGTACATACATGCAACAAATGTCAGTTCAGCAGTAAGTATACATTTATCAAAGTACAGTGAAAAATTTTTGTATTTGTTGTATTTGATCTATTTGGTCCTCAGTACTTGACTATGTCCGTTTAGAGTATCACTGAAACTGCCTTACCCTCCTTGCAAGAAAGTCACTGCTAAGTTTTAAGGAAATAAATTTGCTGCAGTATTTGAATATTTTTGCAATTGTTTATTTTTTTCAGTGTTAGCAACCCAAAGTACTAGTTTATAAGGAGCCTGGAATGCACTGTTTATATTTAAAATATTGAACATCTGCTTGTGTTGATTTTTTGTTTAATAATGTGTCTTCCAAATAGCTCTTTTGTTTTGAAGTCATTTGTTTAAACTTTTTATGCTAATGCTGTTTAAGGTTTGAAAGTTCATTGTCTCTTTAGCTGTTACATTCTCACAAGTAATAATATAGGCACTATCATCAATTATGATAAAAATATGAGGCAATACTTTTAAGTGAATTTACATACAGTCATTTGATCCTCATTTGTTCACAATCTTTTTCTTTTATCACTACATATATTGCCAATGATGCCTTCTCAGCATTGAAGCTTTTTCCTTTATATGAATTTAAGGTTAAAATGATGAATACATTCCTTTTTTCCTTAACATACTCAACAGTATTAAGCCACGGTTTCAAAAAGCAAAAGACATTTTGATGAAAAAATTAAATGATTGTAAAACTCAAAAGTTGTAACATAGTGGGCCTATATTACTTATCCTTATACAGCAGCAAACTTGCAGTAATATCCTTTTTCTACTATGAAAGCCAGCACATGAGACACACCACAAACATTACAATACTTGTCTTTATCAGGACTCTGTTAGTCACAGGTGAAATTAACTCACTAAAGAAGGATATAAACAACTGTCTAAATTTCTACAATCTCCCCTTATGAACTGGCCAGAAGTCATGTGTCCTGGGAACTCTGGTGACTGAGAGGCTGTGTGAAGAGTAGGCTTACATACAGACCAAAAATGCCACTGGACTGCAGCTTTGTCCCTGGGCTCCAAACTGCATGCTGTTCTCTGTTCTGAGGAAAGAGGTATAGGCCCTTTCCCTGGACACTCAGCCGGGTTCCAGATCGCCCATGGCTGCATGCTTCCTGTTTCTCACCATGGACCAGGTGAATCAGTCATGCTCAATCTTAGCCATTCTGTTCACATTTCACCACTAAAAGGCACAAGCCCAGGGCCTTAGACCATTTCCTTTTATTTTTTTAAATTTTTATCTTTATTGGTACATTGTATATACACATCATATCATGATCACACTCAATACTGGGAATTTGTACCAGTATATGACACAATTTAATTCTCATTTTTTCCCATTCCCCTGCCCACCCCACAACCTCCCATGTCTTAAATACATAAGTATGATTTCCCTTTCTTATTATCACATTTTTTAGTGTGATGGACAATTTCTTTTTTATTATTTGAATCTTTATTGGCATATTATATATACATATCATGATCATACACAGTCTTGAGAATTTGTACGGTATATGACATGATTTAATTCTAATTTTCCCATTTTCCCACCCACCCTATAACCTCCCCAACCCTTTATACAAAAGCTTTGTTTCTCTTTTTTTATTATCATCACATTCTTCCCCTTGTTACTTACCCCTACACCCCATTTTCCTTTGAATATTTTCTCTTTTACAATATCTAGCATATATTCTAATGCTCCTTTACATCTTCAGTTTCTTAGAGCAGAAAAAAGATTTATTTACACATCTGTGACTTACTAGTTTCACTTATGAGTATGTCCTTAAGGTTCATCTATTTGAGTATGAATGACCCAAACTTATCCTTCTTTATGGCAGATTAATACTCCATTTTATAGAAAAATCACTTCTTATTTATCCAATCTCCAGTTGAAGGAAATTTGGGTTGTTTCCAAGCTTTACCTATCACAAACTGGGTGCTATGAGCATGGGCACACAAATGTTGCTGTGATATGAATAATTTAATTCTTTGTTTTATATATACCCAGCAGGGGAATAACAGATTTGTCTCTTTCACCATGTACTATACTAAAATCAAAGTGGATTAAACACCTAAATTTTAAAACACAAACAATAAACCTTCTTCAAAACAAGTTAGGTAGAACTCTTGGAGACATTGACTTAGGGAAAGACTTTGTGAACAACAACAACAACAACAAACCTCTATAGTACAAGAACTAGCAGAAGGAATCAACAAACAGGATCTCATCCCTTTAAAAAGCTTCTGTACAGCAAAAGAAACAACTGCAGAGCAAAAAGACAACCAACAAATTGGGAAAAAAATTACCAATTTCCACTGACTAAATCCACTGTCCACCAGAAGACACCATGGGAGAATCAGCCACATCCAAGCTTGACAGATTCTGCTCCTTGTAACACTTGCCTTCCTTTCATATTCATACATTTATACTTTTATGATTAAGAGAAAAAAGTTATATTTGAAATTGTTTTTGTGTTTCTTTAGTTCTTTTTTATTAAGTATATGCTTGTGATACTTAATAATTACCTTATTCTTGGAGAATTTGTTCTTTTTTTAATTGAATTCTTTATTGATACAATTTATATACATTTCACAATCACATATAATATTGGGGAATTTGTACCAGTATATGACACAAGTTAATCTCATTATTACCCATATCCCTACCCACCCACACCTCCCCACCCCCTTTATACATACTCTTTTATTTTCTTTCTGTATCATATTTATTCCTTCCCCTCATTACATTCCCACACCAAATTTCCTATGGACATTTACCACTCTATAAAAGCTGTCATACTTTCTAGAGCTCATTTGCATCTACAGGTGTTCATGTCAAAGAGATCAGGAATTTGCCTATCTGTGATCTATTGATTTCACTTATTAGTATATCCTCCAGGTGTCTCCATTTGCTCCTAAATGGATCGATCTTGCCATTCTTTATGGCTGAGTAATACTCCATTTTATTAAAAAAAACACACATCTTCTTTATCCACTCTCCTGTTGATGGACATTTGGGTTGTTTCCAAGATGGAGCTATCACGAACTGAGCTGCTATGAACAAGGGTGTACATCTGTCTTTCCAATGTGATTTTTTAAATTCTTTTGGGTATATTCCTAGCAGGGGGATAGCAGGGTCAAATGGGACCCCTAGTCCTAGTTTTCTGAGAAATCTCCACACAGATCTCCACAATAGTTGCACAAGTCTGCAATCCCACCAACAGTGGAGAAAGGTTCCTTTCTCCCCACAGCTTCGCCAGCATTCATTCTTGGTTGATTTTGTGATAGCGGCCATTCTTTCTGGAGTCAGATGAAATCCCAGTGTTGTTTTCATCTGCATATCTTGAATGACCAGTGATGTTGAACATTTCTTCATATGCTTTTGGCTGCTTTGACTTCTGCCTCTGAGAAGTGTGTTTATTTCAGATGCCCATTTTTGAATTGGGACTTTAAACTTGGGTGTGCTGATCTGTTTGAGTTCTTTATATATTGTAGATAATAGCCCTTTGTCTGATAAACAGCTAGTAAAGATTTTTTTCCCATGTTGTTGGTTGTCTTTTAGCAGTGCCAGTGACTTCTTTTGCTGTGCAGAAGCTTTTCAGTAGGATGAGATCCCATTTGTTGATTCTTTCTGCTAGTTCTTGTGCTATAGAGGTTTTATT
>PVIC010020335.1:0-10640 GCA_004025085.1 Thryonomys swinderianus | reverse complement strand
GTAGCCTGTTTTCTAGCAGGCTTATTGTTTCTGTTTTAATGTTTAAGTCTCATATCCGTTGTGAGTTTAGTTTTGTGTGGTGAAAGAGATAGGTCTAGCTTTAGCTTTTGGCAGGTTGAAGCCCAGTTTTTTCAGCACCATTTGTTAAACAGCTTGTCTTTCCTCCATTGAGGATGTTTGGCTCCTTTTCAAAGATAAGGTGGCTAAGTGTATCCGGGGTTGTTTCTAGATCTTCTAATCTATTCCACCGGTCCTTGGGTCTGTTACTTTGCCAGTACTATGCAGTTTTTTACCACAGTGGCTTTATAGTAGAATTTTAAAATTGGGGATTGTAATACCCCCTGCCATGTCGTGGTTGCTTAGAATTGCTTTTGCTATTTTCGGTTTCTTGTGTTTCCAGGTGAATTTTTGTATTATTTTCTCTAACTCTGTGAAGTATACTGTTGGAATTTCAATTGGAATTGCATTGAATCTGTATAGTTGGAAAATTTATTCTTAATCATTTTTATAATCCCTTCCTTTACCCACTGTCCCTATAAGCCTCTTTCCCAGAGACCATTATCATTTCTACAAGTCTATCTCCCTCTTTCCTATCATCTCTTTTTTACTTCCTTCTTAAAATTATTTATATTTTGAGGTTCTCATATGGAATGTTGAATTTTCTCAGACTGATTTGTTTTTCTTAGAAATATCATCCCAAGGTACACTCATTTTTCTAAACGTCTTGAATTTAGTATTCTTTGTGTCCAAGTGGTGTTCCACTGTGAACACAAACCATGTATTCTTTACTTATTTATCTGTTGATAGGCCTCTAAGTGGCTTATAGATTGAGCCATTATGAGTTAAGTGCTGCCATAAATACAGGCAGGCATGTGCCACTGTAATATATCCTCAGGTACTTGGGAAGATAACCAGAAGAAGGATACCTGGGTCAATGGAATTTTGTTGTTGTTGTTGTTTTTGAGGAATCTAATAATTCTTTCCTTGGTAGATGTACTAATTTACATTCCTCCAACAATGCAGAAGGATTATGCCCTTCAGATTCTGGTCTTGTCTTCTCTGTGGTTTTCAAATTTATTTCTTTTTAGGCATCTTTTGTTTTTCTCTATCACTTTAGCTGAAACCTCCCTTTTTTTCCTCTTTCTTCTTTGTTTTCTTGTACCATATATAGGTGTTGGTTTTTTTTGTTTTTTGTTTATTTTGTGACAGGGTCTCACTTTGTAGTTCGGGCTGGCCCTGAGCTCACTATGTAGCCCAAGCAAGCCTTGAACTCAGCAATCCTCCTGCCTCTGCCTCCCAAGTGCTGGAATTAAAGTGAGTCACCACACCCGGTATTGGTGTATGTGGTTATGGGGGACCGAACCAGGGACCTTGCACTTGCTAGCAGGCACTAGAACCACTGAGCTAAATCTCCAGCCCACCACATGTAGTTTTAAAGGTAAGATATTCCTCTTTAACTCCTAACTGTTCATACTATGTATTTCATTCCATTCTGAAACAGCCTTCTATCACCTTTCCTTTATAGTTTTAACTTTCTTATCAATGTATAGAGTCTATCAAAAATATACACTGCAGGAAAAAGAAACCTGGTATAAATATTTTAATACTAAATTTATTCAGGCATCATGAAATCAATATTTTACTTTTGACCTCTCCAATTTCAGGAGGTGCTCAGAGTGGTGGACGTTTACTAGTACAGTGAACTGCTACTTCATTAACAATCGTCACTATGTTGCTGCACATGCGTTTTTGATTTCTTCTCTAAGGGTCAGAGGTATAGTGGGATTTCTGGGATATACGCCATCCTCTGAGTCTGCCATACAAGCATGACATCATCTGTTGAAAACATTATGCTGTTTATTTTCTTGAAATGTATATACATTTTTGACGGATTCTATATTAATTTTTTCTGTTTAGAACTTATGTATATGGAATTTATTTAATAACTGGCATCTCATTTCCTTGTGAAAAATATTTTTAGAATTTTATTAAAGTATTCTTAACAGGGCCGGAGGGTTAGCTCAGTGGTTCCGGCGCCTGCCTCGCAAGTGCAAGGTCCTGAGTTCGATCCCCGGTAACCACATATAATGCTGGGCGTGGAGACTCACGCCCACCAACAATCAACACCGCATACTACAATGCGGGACGTGGTGGCTCACGCCTGTCATCCCAGCACTCGGGAGGCAGGGACAGGAGGATTGCTGAGTTTGCGGCGGCTTGCCTGGGCTACATAGTGAGCTCAGGGCCAGCCTGAACTACAAAGCGAGACCCTGTCTCAAAAAAGCAAAAAAAAAAAAGTATTCTTAAAAAAATAACCTTCAATTTCCGGTGTAACAGTGTTACTTGAAATAGTTGATCCCCAGATAATGAGTACACAGTGAATGTAAATTAGTGCATAAGAATGTAAATCAATGCATTGATCTTCCTGGAGACATTATACTACACAAATATATAAATAAACAAATGGAACTTAGTTTGTTAACCTGTCTATAAATGATAAGGATTTGACAAGTAAAACAACTTATAGAATCATATAACTTTTGACACATATAGCAAAACTTCACAGAGTTTAAAATCTAATTACCTAAGCTGGACCGTACATTATAGAGAGCTTAATGTACAGTAATAGAGTGGTGTATAGAAGTTGAGAACAGCTTCCTTTGAATAATATAGAATCCACTCAAGTACCAAATGCAATGTGGCGCCACCTGGTGGAAACGAAAAGCTTTGATTTAAATGTGAATAATGGAGAAGATTACTGACCAGTTTACTGAAACTTACAATACTAGTGATTCCATGAATCTTCCAGGTAATTCCTATCATTCATTTAGTTCAAAATGGAGGTATTTCCGGATACCACTGTCCTCATTCTCTTAAAATGCCCTTTACTTTCAATTCCACAAGTTAAAAACTGAGCTTCCCTGGGATGAGGGCTAAAGCCAACTGGGCTAAACATAGGTTATATTGAAATAATTTATCATCTAGAATTGACTGTTTTGGGGATTTATTTTGTACTCACAAACCCAAAGTATAAACTCACAACATAAATTTATTAGAAATAGTAATATAAGTATGGTACCTCCCCAGAAAGATGCGCACTCAACGATATTGCCAAACTGCCTCATTGGAAGTTTCCTTTACCAGAAGGAGCGTCCTTCTTTGTAAAATCAAAAATAAAAAAAACTTCTTTAAAACAGATCTTAGGTATAAACTTCTTCTTGCTTAATACGCTTATAGCATCCTTGTTTTGGGGGCTCATTAAGAAAAAAGAAATGATCACAATTTACCCTCCTTTTGTACAGTTATCACAATAAATACACTTTTTTCAGTTTATCAAGATCTACATTATATATATATACATATATATATATATCAGTTATACAACATGACACTGGATCTTTTGATATATATATATATTCATTGTGAAACATAGCTATCATCAAGAAGGTGAATATGCTTATTACCTACATAATAAATTTTTTTCCTGCAATAAGATTAATTATAACATCCCTTTTCAAGTTTCAAGCATAAATATATTAATATTACTTAGAATCACCATGCTATGTATTACTTCTCCAGAATATGCATCCTATAACTCAAAGTTTACCCACTTTGAATAAGGTCTTTCCATTTTTTTTCCATCCGCAGATGCGTAGAATTCACATAAAAGTGAGATCATGGAGGGTTTGTCTTTCTGTATCTGGCATAATTCTCTAGAGATCCTCAAGGTCACATATGTGGCAGCAAGTGCTGGAATTTCCCTTTGTAGTGAACAGTATTTCATTGTACATATATAACACATTTTTACATTCATTCATATCTATTGATGGACACTTAAGAATTTTTCTTTGCATTGAATATCATGAATAAATCTGCAATGACTATAAGAATCCTAATAGCTCTTAGTTGTCATGATTTTATATCTTTTAATGGTACTTTGAGTAGGATTGCTTGCTCACATGAAAGGTTCTCTTATTATTTGAGGAATTCTATTTTCCATAATGTCTACTAATTTATAATCCCATCATCACTGGTAAGAGTTGTTCTTGTCCATATATGATTCCCATTTCTCTAGTGACAAAATCTTTAACTTTATGACTCTGTCTTTATAAGATTATATTTCTGAAGACAGAAATTTAACTTCATCTTTTCCTATTTGGATGTATTTTCTTTTTTTTTTTTTTCCTAGTTCTTCTGGCTGAAGAATCCTAGTACTACCTTGAATTGAAATAGAATGTATTTCCTTGTTTTGGTTATTATTTGAACAAAAAGAAAGCAACTTTTAACCATTAACTACTATGTTTACTGGGAGCTTCTTATATATGTCCTTTTTGTGTTATATTATGCTATTTTGGCAGACAATTCAACTTCATCAAATAGATTTTTCTGTATCTACTCAAACCATGCAATTCTATCCTGTAAAATCCTGTATTCTGTACTATATGAAGTTTATTGATTTGCATATTTTGATTTGTGTGCTATATTGCTTCACAGAAACACTATTTGCTTGACAATAAGGATTTTAGAAGAAGAACTAATAATGTGGTGCCACCATATCTTCTTATAACCTACAGACTTAGACAAGCTTCCCTTTAAATTTAGGAATCTATCCATTTCTTCTGGATTTCCCTCTTACTGGAGTACAAATTCTCCAGGTAGGTATTTATTATCCTCCAAATTTCTGATGGATCTGTGAATTTTTCCATTTGATTCCTAATTGCATGGATGCCTTTTCTTCCCTTTTTGAAAAGGTTGGCTAAGAGTTTGTCAATTTTATTTATTCTTTCAAAAACACCAACCCAATTATTTGATTGTAATAATAATTCTCTTAGTTTCATTGCATTATTTTCCCCTCTAATCCTTACAATTTCTTTCCTTGTACAAGCTATTCATTTGTCTTTCTCTTCTTTTTCTAGTAGTTTGAGGCTCAGCCTTAGGTTGTTTACTTGAACTCACTCTGTTTTCCTAGTATGGACATTTGCTGCTATGTATTTAGCTCATAGAACTGACTTCATTGTGTCCTGTAAATTTCTGTGTGATGTGCTGGTATTATCATTTAATTATAGAAAGTGTTTAATTTCATCTATGGCCCAATGGTTACTCAGGAGAAAATTATTCAATTTCCATCTGTTTGTGAGGTTCTTGAGATTTCTTTTGCAATTGAGCCCCAATTTAAAGGCATTGTGGTCTGATTGTATACCGGGAATAACTTTGATTCCTTCATATTTACTTAAACATGTTCTATGAACTAGCATGTGATCTATTTTGGAGAATGACCTATGAGAAGCTGAGAAGAATGCATATTATGATTTTCTGGGGGTGAAAACCTCTGTAGAGATCTATTAAGTTCATTTGTTCAAACGTTTTGTTTAGTTCAAGTATTTCATTATTGATTTTTTATTTTTTTGTCCAGATAATCAATTTGTGACAGGGAGTACCAAGGTCCCCCACTAGCACTGTAGTAATGCTTATCTGGTTTTTCATGTCAATTAATATTTGTTGTATATAATTGGGTGCACTAGAATTTGGTGCATAACTATCTATGGATATCATAGCTTCCTTTTAGTTTGTTCCCTGTGGGAAGATTCAGTGTCCTTTGTCTCTCTTAATCAATTGTAGTTTGAAATCTACTTTGTAGTCAAGTAAGTTAGCCACTCCTGCTTCTTTTTTTTTTTTTTTTTTTTGAGACAGGGTCTCGCTTTGTAGTTCAGGCTGGCTCTGAGCTCACTATGTAGCCCAGGCAAGCCTTGAAGTCAGCAGTCCTCCTGCCTCTGCCTCCCGAGTACTGGGACTACAGGCATGAGCCACCACACCCGGCACTACACTCCTGCTTTTTTTGTAGTTTCCTGTCAGTGGGAAAAACTGTTTTCCATCCTTTTAATTTCAGTCTGTGGATTTCTTTCTGAATTAGGTGTGTTTCTTGAATATAGCATATTATCGGATCTTGTTTCTTAATCCATTCTGCTGGTCAGTGTTTTTCAATTGGCTCATTGAAATCATTGACATTAACGGTTATAACTGATATGTACTGATTTAGTCCCCTTCATGATGTTTTCCTGTTGTTGGCTCTTTTATTTTTTACTTTCCCCCCTTTCCATTCAGTTTCTTGCCTTGCCCAGTGAATTCACTCTTCTGGGTCTCACAGAACTATGGAACTTACTACCTTTTTCTGGGATATCATTTAGAATATTTTGAAGTGCAGGTTTTGAATTTGTGAAGTTTCTTAGAATAGATAGATTCTTAGACACATATGGCCTTCCAAAGTTGAATGAAGAAGATATAAAAATGCTACACACCCAAGTACAAATATGTGAAAAGGAAAATGCAGTTAAATTCCCCTTGACAAAGGAAAATTCAGGTCCTGATGGCTTTCCTGATGAATTCTACAATAATTTCAGAAAAGAGCTAAGGCCACTACTCCTGTTTTTTGAAAGGGAAACAATACTCCCAAATTCATACCTGGAAACAGCCATTACATAGATTCCAAAAGCAGAGAAAACTAGGACTACAGGCCGATCTCCCTAATGAACATAGATGCAAGAATCCTTAATAAGACATTGGCAAACAGAACACAAAGAATCATCAAAAAGATCAGACATTATATCAGACATTATGACCAAGTTGGATTCATCCAGGGAATGCAAGGATGGTTCAACATAAGTAAATCAATAAACATAATACACTATATTAACAGACTCAAGAACAAAAATCAAATGATCATCTCAATAGATGCAGAAAAAGCATTTGACAAAATCCAACACTGATTCATGAGTAAAACCCTAAAGAAAATTGGAATTGATGGTCTTTATCTCAAACTTATTAAAACTGTTCTCTTCAGAAATCACAATTGAACAGAATCACAAAAGTGCAGTTTTCAGAAGGATTCACTTCTATTTACTTACACATCTGAGTACAGCTTTTACTAGTAATGCATTTTGGTTTTCTGTATTGATTAGAACATACTTATGACCATCTAAAATTTCCAAATCCCACTTATATGGGAAATAATAAGTAATGTGATTTTTATAACTTGAGAATTGAAATATCTTTTCAAAAATCTCTGAATAGACTCATCTGTAAAGTTTTACCTCAGTGTAACTTTTATTTCTCTGGTTTTTCCTAAGAACAATTATTTTCAAAATTTATAATATTTAAAGCACATTTTGCTCAGTTATTTCATAAACAATTGCCCTAATATAGCCTGTATATAAGATTTTGGATCAACTTAATGCTTTACTACAGAAATTTGGAGAGACTCTTTTTATAGTACATAAATAAATAAATGTGTGCGTGTGTGTGTATGCATATAAATATATATGATAACAAATATTTTAGTTCTTTGACAAAAATCTGTTAATATTTCTTATGAAAACTGAGAAAAGGGCCAGAGATTTAGCTTAGTGGTTCTGGCACCTGCCTCGCAAGAGCAAGAGCTAGGTCCTGAATTTGATCCCCCCCCCCAGTAACCACATACAATGCTGGGCATGGTGACTCGCCCACCAGCAATCAACACCACATACCACAGTGCCGGGTGTGGTGGCTCACACCTATAATCCCAGCACACAGGAGGCAGAAACAGGAGGATTGCTGAGTTTGAGGTTTGCCTGGGCTACATAGGGAGCTCAGGGCCAACCTGAACTACAAAGCAAGACCCTGTCTCAAAAAAAAAAAAAAAAACTGAGAAAAAATATTAGGTGATGCCTATAGTCAAAACATTTTTTTGGTACTATAAGTGATCTCTGTGATAATTATGATCATAAAAATGTGGACCTTCAAATATTATGTAAATTTTATTAAGTGACAAAGTTACACAGATTTTGAGAAATTGTACTACAGTTGCTCATTAACAGGACTACATGAATGTAAATCTCTCTAAATTTTATCATTTTTGAAGATCAGTAACTTTACAGATGTATTAAAAACCTAATTGTGACTAGTAATATAATTTTTGTTTGAAGGATGGCTCCCTTGATCCATTCAATAAATACTGTATGTGAGAAAAAGGGACTGAGATTGATGGGCAAGAATTATAGCCACTGTGTTCAAACTTATGGTTTAAGGGAATAATATTATTATGCAGAAAAAATGAAATGATGCTTCTGGGACCTAGATGAAGAACATAGGGGATGTGTATTAAGTGTGTGATGGATGTGCAAGTAGGATGAGTATTCATTGATGCTTACTGTCTTCTAAGTGAATCAGAATTGAGATTCTGGACACTCTGTGAATTATGTCTGTGGGGGGTTATAATCAGTGACAGGATAAGACACATTGTTAAAGCAGTAGAATCTTTTCTGGATATTCTCTATGTTCATATTTCTGCATAATGTTATCTTTAAAAATAAGATGCTCATAGAATTGTTCAGTATAAATCATTGTCCAGGGATTCAACATTAAAAGCTTAGTCCCATTTGGCACTCCTAAAACTGAAAGTTGTCAAAGTCTTTGGAGTTGTCTATGCTGATATTGATGATTTCAAACAAATTATTCAAAACTTAAGAGAGAACATTGGAATTAAAATTATCTCAATAATATGTGATTCATTTGCCATGTTAAGGGAAGTCAGAAGTTGAACATAAATGAAGATGAGTAAACTTGAGCACATGGTAGGAATAAAATGATCTCTGGAAATCTGAAGGAAACTCTGCTCCATCTGGATCTTATATTCTTCATCTTATGGTGCTGCACACAGGGCCACACAGCAGCAGAAAGGTCCTTCCATCAACAGTAGTGATGAGTCACCTTCACAGCATTTGCTCTGTGTTCCTGGAAGCTACAGTCATGAGTGGTGCTACCAAGTGTATTGGAATCATCAGTTTTGGTGACAACAATCACCTCAGAAATCTGTGAGAGCAGGGTGACCTATAAGCCACTCCTTTCCAAATATAAAATTGCAATTCATTTAAAAAGTATGGGAAATATATGGATGTTTTGAACTGCATTGTTGCTATTTATTTCTTCTTTCTTTATCTTTAGATATTTATTTCCAAACATACAAATAAGAATTAGCTTCTTAGTTTTGTTCCTATTTGCATAACTTTAGATGGATTTGAATTTTATTTTAAACATTAGAATATTTGAACTAATTACGATAAAACTGCATTCCCTTTATTAAAGTAGCCAACATAAATTGATGAAATTAAATGTTTTCTAAAATAATGACTAATTCTTGCCAGCTTCTTTGAGTAATTTCTAATTTTAACCCATATGCTGCTGACCGCATCAAACCATAGTGACATGAATATGTATCTGTGGTAAGTTTTGACAAACTATATTTTTCATTTTAAATCACACTTAGATAAAATTTACATTTAATAAGATCAAATCATTTTATACGATCCAGTTTTGATTTTGACAAAGATATGCACGAGCCTTCATGGCAATAAAATATAAAGAGCATTGCTACCACCTTTAAAAGTTCTGACTTGTTTATTTATAGTGACTGGCTGATCCACACCTGTATCCACGTCTTGTCCTAGGCAAGATTGGCAACACCAGGCTTTAATTTTAGCTATGTGTTAATACTGAAATGGTCATTTTATCAGTTAGGATTTTCTTTTGTACATACTGAATCTAAAAGTTCATACTGACTTTCCACTTTCAAGCAATAGCAATGTTATGAACATCTGTTTAAGCTGAGTAAACTTATCTGATAAGAGTAAATTTAAATTTAGTAATAATGATGTGGATATACTATAATTTCCATATAAGCATAAAAATAAAATTATGCAGTCCATTTAGAAAACATATCAGACTGAATTAATCTCAAATGCATTATAAATGAAAAGAACAAGAAAAAACTTAAAAAATATACTAATTACTGAAAATATACATTAGCATGGTGTGACAACAAACAGATCTGTTTTTGTCTGTGACCAATGGTGAATAAATGAAAGTTGCAAACTGGTACAGAAATCTTTTAGGTACAAGGGTCTTGCATTTTTATTTTGATGCAGTATCATGAACTATACATTATAATATTTAAACTATGCAACTGAAGTGAAAGTAGTTTACTTCAAGCATTTTATTCCTTTCAGTAAAAATTAATAGAAGAAAATAGATACTCCACCTAAATGGCACATACTCTAAAACAAAAAAGGTAGGGGAGTGGAGGGAAGGGAATGGGAGAGAAAGAGAATGAAAACACAGAAGGAAAGAATGAATGAAGAGAAGTAGATAGTGAAAATGAAAGGGGAAGAAAGAAGATAAGGAAGAAGGTAAAGATGGGGGAAGTAAGTGCAAGGAGGAAGGGTAAAAGAAAAGAAAGAAGCATTTTTTAAATAAAGGATTAAAGGAAAAGCAGGTGAATGTGGTGGCATAATTCTAGCACACTCTGGGAGACTGAGGTAGGGTTATTACAGATTCAGTCCTGGTCTGGCAACTTATAACTTGGTGAAATCTTGTCTCAAAATAAAAATCTAAAAAAAAACTTTGGGATTGCCGGGAGTGGTGGCTCACGCCTGTAATCCCAGCACTCGGGAGGCAGAGACAGGAGGATTGCTGAGTTTGAGGCTTGCCTGGACTACATAGTGAACTCAGGGCCAGCCTGAACTACAAAAGTGAGACCGTGTCTCAAAAAATAAATAAATAAATAAATAAATAAATAAATAAATAAATAAATAAATAAATAAATAAATAAA
>PVIC010020334.1:6078-29732 GCA_004025085.1 Thryonomys swinderianus | reverse complement strand
GGCTACATAGTGAGCTCAGGGCCAGCCTGAACTACAAAGTGAGACCCTGTCTCAAAAAAAAAAGTATTTGTTACAAAAAGAGGTCAATAATTTGGCTTAATTGTGTCCATGCTTGAAGACTTTGTGAAAGCAGAAATTAAGGAGGAATGCACTGAAATTTCATGGGGAAAAAAAACAACCTCAGCAAAATATTGAAGGAAACAGATGCATGCTTTCTTTTAACAGCATACAGTAAAATGGAAAAGGTGAGAAATTACTTAAATATGGAATATATAGTTAAAAAGAAAAATATTTAGACATAAAAAAGTGCTGAGCCTGGCCTTGTGGTAAATAATGCAAGATAGTTTCAGGAGAGGAAAGCTTGTCCATATCAAGGCCGGACTTTGATAGGAAGTCAGTTCAGACAGAGTGAACCCAGAGGCAATCGATGAACAAAACAGGAGGAAGCACTTTGGAGGTAATCAGTGCCTCCTCTCTCCACAATGGCCAGGATGCCAAGACCTGGAGGAAAGAAATACATCAAAGAGAAGTCCAGGGTCCCATTGAGATCTTAGGTGTCACCGCCCAAGGCGATGTTCTCAACATTGTGGTGAAGCCATTTTTGCCCCAGTTGTTACTCAGAGAGCTCAGGCATGGTATGGGTTGAAAGTCTTGTCAGCATCCATGTGGTATAAATCCATTATATATACAATGTGAACACTTTGAATGCATTGCCTCCCCCGCTTAGGCTGCTAAGAACATTGTCATCTGGAGATGCATGTTTGAAGAGACTTGTTGCAGCAGGTGGTTCCACAACTAGGGCAATGCTGAACACAACTGTGGGTCAGAGCTGGCTCTGTGTACCCAATAAAATCAGGAAATCATAAGGTATGGCTGAAGCCCAAATTTCGGAATTTGAGAGCCCCAGCAGAAATCTCAGAAGAGCTAGCAGGCAACAGATGACTCAAAATCAGGAGAACTTCATAGGCTGACCCCAGCAAACCACACAAGCAAAGCTTCCTAAAAGCTTGGAGTCACGTTCCTTCCCCCACTGGACTGAAAAGATGAAACAGGGAGTCCAAAAATTTCTCTAACTTTAGTGCTTAATGCTGTTCTGCCTGATTGGCTTTGGACTTCCTGGGGACCGGTTACTTTACTTTTGTGGTTTATTTCTCTCTTTTGTAATGGAAATGTGTGTCTTGTTTCTGTTCTACCATTGAATAAGTACATATCATATAAACATGCTTTAATCAAAGATTGATTGCATGTATGATGATGGATCCAAAGCATGATCTCGTCTAGTGATAGCATAGCCATTTTAGTTTGTGTAAGTACATTCTAAAATGATTAAATTACTCAATGACACAATTCTCAGAATACAACTTCATCATTAAGGATACATTAGTATAATTCAAAAGGGGCAACATTTTATTTCACACTTATTTAATGAATCACACCTTGAAT
Source organism: Thryonomys swinderianus (assembly GCA_004025085.1). Classification (NCBI taxonomy): domain Eukaryota; kingdom Metazoa; phylum Chordata; class Mammalia; order Rodentia; family Thryonomyidae; genus Thryonomys; species Thryonomys swinderianus. The sequence goes on along the minus strand of PVIC010020334.1, from coordinate 28,289 downwards.
TTCACCCATTTATGATTTAGAAGAGATTGAATTTTTGATTTGTTCTGTAATGCATTAAGACTTTGGGGATACTAGGTGAGAATGAACATATTTTCCATGTGAGGAAGATATTTAGCTAGCTGTTGAATGCTATAAAATTTGTCTTTAGAAGGTTTGTGGTGGAAACCTAATCCTGATTACAACAGTGCTGGGTGGTGGAGCCTACTGATAGATATTTAAGTCAGCATGGATATCTTTCATGAGTGGGTGGAAGGGGGGCTTGAAGCTGTGAATTCAGTCTTTCTCTTTCTTAAGATTTAGATATAAAATGTCTATCAAAAAGTTTCATGTGTTTGAAAGGTGAATGGATTGCAGGGTGTTTCATTCATTAGCAGATTCATCTGTTGATAAATTCAACAGCTTAATCTGCTGGGGGTAGGGTGAAGTTGGATAGACTCGCAGGGATGTATTCTGTTTCCACCTCTTCCAGTTGCTCTGCTTCTGGCTGTCATGGACTGAGCACTTTTTTTCTTGGCCTTGCCTCTCTGCCATCTTGTTTCTGCCTTGGAGCCAACCAAAGATGAAATGAAACCATGAGCCAAGATACACTCCTTGAAGTTGTGGATGTTGAGAATTTGTTCCAGTGATGGGAAAGTAACTATGACCCTCCTTTTCTGCTCTCCCTCCACCTTTCTCTTTCCCTCCCTCTTTTCCCCTCTCTTTGCCTTTCCACCAGGGTATGATGCAGCAATAAAAGATTAAGCAGATATCAGCCCCACAAACTTGTACTTCCCAGAGTCTGGAGCCATACAAATAAATCTCAATGTTTTTGAAATTGTTCAGTTCATAATACTCTTTTATAGAAGTAGAGAGTAAAACTGGACAGGATTCTACTTCAGGAAGAAATTGTGTGAGAAAGAGCAAGCTGAAACTTAAGGTCAAAATCAAGGAGATAGATATGGTCTGAATTAAGCAAAGAACCTCTAAAGGAGAGGATTAAGGTCAAAGAGTTCCAATCACCTGAGGTTAGAGGCAAATGGAAGATCCTCCATCTAGGCAATCAATCTCCACGACCTCTGCTTTAACCTGCATACTTCTAAACTTTTATCATACCTCTTGTAATAAATAATAAGTATCAGAAACAAACCCTCAATGTGAGCTGAAATCAGAGAGGCTTCTGCTTCATACTGAAATACTCTGAGAGCTTCACTGGGGTCACAAGATTCGAATGTCCCAGCTGAATTATGACTGCTGTGTGATCACTGTAGTTTCCATCTGTAAAGAGGCTACTTGTACTGGCCCTGGTTCACATCTGAAGTGTCTTTGGAGAATCCAGTGATGCTAAATATAAGCGTATTTTAAATTGTTTTTCAACAGTAAACAAATCTAATAACTTTCTGAGAGTATCTCAGGCCCAGAAAAATAGCCTATCTTTAATACTCAAGCAGCACTTTTAAGAATTCTAGCTGAAAGTTATTCTACTAGTGAAAAGTATCTTAAGAAAAAAAAAACCCTGGAAATGACAAATATTATACTATGCAAGAAATGGGACTGTCATTTGTCAGGTGAGTTTTTCTTGTATTTTTAATAAACAGTGAAATCTCGATAAAATGTTTATAAATAGCTGAAAATATTTAGAGCTCTTATGAGCTGCTGTGCCCTTCATTATGAAAGATGCTTTGTCTAACAGGTTGAAGTGAACCCCATTATAATGCAATGAGAATGAGAATTTGATACCTACTCAGTGCTGGAGGACAGAAATAAAGACTAGAAGGCTCCTGTATGCTTTCCTGGTTAAGGATTTTTATGGTTTATATCTAGATGTGCACCAATGCCTCATTTACTCCTTGGCGGAGCTTTTCAGAGATGGCTGGATCTAGGACTTGTAATACTGGGTTTAAGGGTGTACGGTATTAAATCAGACCACTGTTTGGGACTAATATAGTTCTGGGTGAGGATATTGGAAGTCTCACTCTGGGTGTAGGTGGCACCAATCACTAGGCTCATAGTTTGGGTAGAATATAAAAGGAGGGAGGAAAAGCAGACTGCCCTGCTACTCCTAGCTGCCTTCTGACTGCCTTGTCATGGACTGTTTCTCCTCTGTAACGTCACTCTGCTGGGCAACCCTGCCTTGGAGACAGCTGACTGTGAACTGAAATCTCTACAAATTGTGAGCTAAAATAAGCCTTTCCTCACGTAACTTTGGGAGTTTGGTATACTGTCTCAGCAAGGAGAATGTAATCAAGACAATGATGAACACCACTAGAGTACATAGTATGGAAAGTATACCAGATTATCCATAAACATCATGTTGTTCTGGAATGGGTGATGTAGTTACCACTGTGATTCTCTCCATTATTCTATACCAAATTAAAAACAAAGTTCTTGCAATATACTCATGTTTTATGATTAATTACATCAGTTTAACCAATTGTTTGATGTTGTGTAACTGTCACCAACATTAACGTAGAAGATAACTCCTACATTCTAAGAAAACTCCTTTCCGTTTCCCTTTTATACTAAAGCTCTTTCACACTCTGAACCAGAAGCAATCTGCTTTTCCTCTCTGTAGTATTGTCTTTTCCAGAATGTCAAATAAATTTAATCCTTTCGTGTGTTGCTTTTTGAGATTAGCTTCTTTCACTTAGATATATGTATCTGAGATTCACCCATATAGATGCATTTGTCAGAATTCATTTTGTTTCTATTCTGCTAGGTTTCACTGTATGATTGTACCACGATGTACACACATATGTAATGATGGACATTTAAGAGTTCCTAGATTTTGTTCACCATGAATAAAACTACTATAAACATGGTCATATTGGTTTTATGTGAAAATAAGTTTTCATTTCTCTTGGGTAAATATCTAAAAGGATCTCTGAGCTAAATGAAAAGTATATATTTAACTTTACTAGAAACTACCAAATTGTTTCTAATATGTGTATCATTTTTCATTTCCATCAAGAATGCCTGAAAGTTTCAGTTGTTCATCATTTTCTCCAGCACTTAGTGTTGTCATTTCAACAGATTTACTTATTTTTACATTATAATTCTGTTTCATTGTTTGTAAAATTGTGTTTTTATATTCAAGGAAGGGAGTGATATTTAGGGAATATTGAAATCATCAACATATATGATACTTATAATTTATATTTGTTATATTTTGTAGGAATCTGAGAGCATAATCTTTCTTATGATGCAGATTTATTTTTAAAACCATCTATGCAGAAGTAGTCTGCAAGCTGGATGACAAATTTCTATTTATCCTCCTAATGGATAAGGTTGACCATAATACTTAAGTTTCTTGCCTAATACTTAGAGTCCAATGAGTTGAACCAGCTAGATGTTAAAATAACAGTGCCTGCAATAATAACTTCCTATCATGATCTTAATTTGTATTTCTTTGATGATTAAGGACATCGAGCACCTATTCAAATGTTTATTTGCCCATCCATATATCCTTTGTTGAAATAGTTCTTCATATGTTTGGAATTTGTTCAAAAATTAGTTTTTCATTTTCTTATGTATGATTTTTAAGAATTTCTTATGTATTTGGATATATCTTTTACCAGATGTATGATATACAATTATTTTCTCTCAGTAAACAGCTTTTCTTCTCATCCTCTAAGCAAGTGTTTGCAGAGGAAAAAAAATTAATTTTGATGAAGTGGAAATGATCAGTTTTTCTTTTTAAATTGATTTTACCTTTGTTGTAAATAAAAATTCTTTTCAGATCCAAACACAGAAAGTCTTTGGATTATGATTTCTACAAAAGACTTTTATACTTTTCCATTTTATGTTTAAGTTTATGAACCATCAAAAGTTAATATTTATATAAGATGTAAGCAGTAATGTAAAATTTGTTTTTTTAATATGGACATTTGTGTTTTCCAGAATCAACTATTTAAAAGTTTTATTGTTGGAGTATGCACACTTAAAATTGCCACTTCTTGATGAAATGTCATTATTATTATATAATGCCTCCTTTAAATCTCTTTATTCCTTATATATGTCTATTTTTCTCAGATAAATAGATTTACTTCAGCAGTCTTCTCATAAGTATTTGTCTGGCATTTCTTCATTCAGCTTTTAGTTTTTAAATTATATCATTCTATTAAAAGGGATTTCTCATGCAGAACTTATGATTAAATCTTTATATTTCAAAATTCAATATGATAATTTATGTCTTTTTATACCATTTATAATTAATTTATTACTTTTCTTGAATTACACTTAATTTTTGTCTTGACTGAGGACCTTGTGTTTGCCAAACAGGTACAGTGCCACTGAACTACAACCTGGCCCTTATACTTAACTTTTTACTTTTTGTTTGTTTGTTTAAAAATATTCTTCTAGTCTTCATTTTCTGCCTTCTTATTATTTTCTGGATAGCTTTTATTAGTGCATTTTAATTTATCACTTTCTATATTTATACATTTATAATTCCCAGTAGTTGTCAAATAAATTCTGTGTGTGTATTAATCTTTATAATCAATTTAGAGTTAATATTTTACCACATTTAGCAAATCATAGTTTGAAATCCTAAAGCAATCAACATTTTGCCCCTTACATTAGAGTTGTATGCATTTCATTTACATATTTTGATACCCTCACTTCCTGTTATAGTTGCTTTCAAGAGTCATACATAATTAAAACAACTTACGTGGAAATACTCTATTACAATAGCAAAAATTTGTGTCATTTCTTCAAATCTCCCTTCATTGCTAATGTTACATGCTTCCCTCTGGTATCTACTCTTTATCCTAAAGAAAGTTGTTGGTAATTCTGTAAGCTCAGATGTGTTAGTGATGGATTCTCTTAGATTTATTTCATTAGAAAATGTCTTTAGTTTGCTATATATAGAATGTGAGATTAATAATTTCTGTAGGTCTCCAAGGGTTTAACTCTACTCTATTTTGACCTGTGTGGTTTTTCATGAAAAATCCAGGGTTATAAGAATTGTTGCATTGGGGCCAGAGATTTAGCTCAGTGGTTCCTATGCCTGTCTAGCAAGTGCAAGGTCCTGAGTTCAATTGGTAACCACATACAACAGTACCAGGCATGGTGGCTCATGCCTATAATCCCAGCACTCGAGAAGCAGAGGCAGGAGGATGGATGAGTTCGAGGCTTGCCTGGACTACATAGTGAGCTCAGAGCCAGCCTGAACTACAAAGTGAGATCCTGTCTCAAAAAACAAAAAAAAAAATATTGCTTTTTATGTAACATGCCATTTTCTTCTGCAGGGATCCAATATTATTCTTTAATTTTGATTTTAACAGTTTGATCATTATATAACTGGGCATGATATTCATTTTATGTTATTTGTGTTATACTACATTTCTAACTATATGAATTTATGCCTGTAATCAAATTTGAAACATTTTCAACAATTATTTCAGTATATTTTATGTATCAGTCTTTTTTTTTTCTTATTTAGAAACTTTGTTAACATGAATGTGAGGCCTTTTGAAACTGCTCTGCAGGACCTTAAGGCTGTCCCAATTTTCTTAAATGTATTTCTGTTATTCAGACTATATAATTTCCTTGAATCTATTTTCAAGTTCATTTAATACTTCTTCTACTATCTCCATTCTTCTACTGAGTCCATCTCAGGGATGTTTTTATTTTGAATATTTTACGCTTTAATTTTAAAATTTCGTTTTGATTATTATTCCCCAGTAGCAGAGATTGAACTCAGGCCCTTGTGCTTGCAATGTAGGCATGGTATCACTGAGCTAAATCCTTGACCCAGAATTTATAATATTTATTAGATTTCAAATGTGTGGATTTTACTTCAGGTTGCTTATAATTGCTTAAATACAAATTATATAAATTGTTTTTGTAACTTCAATATCTTGTTCATTTTGGGATTAGCAACTTTATGTTTTTTAATGTTGAGAATTCATAATTCTTTGCATTTTTAAAAAATTCTTTATTGGTACAATTTATATACATCTCACAATTCTTTGCATTTTTATGTGACATCATTTTGTATTGTATCTTTGGAATTTTGAATATTACATTGTCTTAATTACTTTCTTGGTGCTAAAACAGGGCACAATGCTCCAGAATGGTGGCAGCCTATAGCATGGGAATTAATTTCTCTGGGATTCATTCCACCATGTTCATCCAGATATTCAGAGGTCTTTGCAACAATCAGCCACGCTACTGTTTTAGCTGGTGATAGAGCATGGGATCATCCATGTGGTGCTGGTTTTACATCCATGCACAAAGCAAGATTTGCAGTGTCAATAAGGCTTTCACTCAGATTTCAGAAGTCTGGGCAGGGTGGCCCTGAGAGAGCAGTGTGTGAATCTTTGAGGGTGAAACCAAAGGTCCAGTAGTAACCTCAGAAGGTTGAAGAAATCAGTAATGTGGAATATCTGGAGAAAGCCTCATAGAGTGAGCAAAGCTGTCCAAAAGGGAGGCCATGAGTCTATAGCCATCAATGTTATAATGGCAGGATTGCCCAAACCCTTTGAATTTCCCATCTCACCACAATTTGCCCTGAGTGCTGGATATGCAGCTGTGGAACTTAATGTTTGCCTTGTTGGGTTTCAGTCTTATGTTGCTCCCATTCCTTTTATTTTTCCCTTTTGGAAAGGGCATGTTTACCTCATGGGATTGTACGTGTTTAACTTCCATTTCACATTTCCAGGTGTTTATAGCTAATGGCTTGCCTTGAGTCTCAGAGAAGACTTTGGACTTTAACATTTCAGCAATGATGAAACTATCAGGATTTTGGAAATTCTTGTAAATGGAACAAATTCATTTCACCTAGAGATGCACATGAGTCTTTTTGGGGCCTGGAGTAGAATGTTATGGTTTATATCTACATTTTTCCCAAACCCTCATCTGCTTATAGGTGGGGTTCTGAGGATGTGATAGGATCATGGTTGTGATACCTATCAGTGGATTAGTCAACTAACGAGTTTAGAGCTAAATGTAATGTTGGGAACAAGTAGGTCACTGGGGAGTGGACTGGAAGAGTATATCTCCTTTTTTTTCCTGCCCTTCACATTTATCTGCTTTCCGCTACCATGCCACAAGCTCTTTCTCCTTTGCCATGACTCTCTGTGATTCTGCATTGCCTTGAAGCCAACTGATTATGGACTGAAATGGATTATGCAACAAACTGAGTAAAAACCAAACTTTCCTTCTTAAGAGTTGTGGGTGACAGGGATTTGCATATGATAGTAACATTGTTGTTAAAATCCTTTGGAGAATATTGATACTGTTATAAAAGTGCTAATCAACCTGGTTACATTCAGACACCAAGCTTTGCTTTATTTGTGTAAATAGTAGTCTCAATGTTAGTTCATTTTTCCTAGTGTTTAATATGCTATTTGGTCTGATCATCACATGCACCACTTAGCAGTTACTCTGGAACTTGGGTGGTGGTTCATATATTTCATTTATAAAGCTTCTAATATATTTCTTTGTATCTGTTCTTTTCATGTTCAGATTGAAATGTACTCGTGAATTTATGTCAGTTATTTCAAAGAATTAGGGAATCTGTCCTTTCATTTCTTTTCTCATATGGTTTCCCACCATGTTTTACTAGCTCTCAGGTGTGACTCACAAGTTCCTTTGTCCAGAAAGACTCTTTTAAGGTTTCATTTCTCCATTCTCTGTTCAATTGGCCCACATATATGACTGAGCATCAAGAGAAAAGATAAACTTGGCATATTTGTATAGTCTTTATACAATCTAACTTTTTACTGATTTCTGTATTAAAATTGGAGAGATGGTCTTCACCCCAGTGTACTGCTGGTGGTTTAGGGAATCAAACCCAGGGCCTTGAACATGCAGGGCAAGCAATCTGACATCAAGCATCACCTCCAGCTCTCTTCTGATATTTTGGATTTTGAGGCGGTTTCTACAATTACAGTGTGATAAAGACCTTAGGGAATATCTCCATGGCCAGATCAGGAGAAAAAAGAGAGATTAAAGCATAGATAATTGTGGGAGTGAAAGCAATTATGAACTATGACTACATATGTATTATGGTGAACAAAAATTTGACAGTATCAACTGTTTATAAAGAATGTACAAAAACTCATCAATTGCTAATAGAAGTGTAAAATTTGTATAATTACTTTGGAAGACAGTTTGGCAATTTCTTCCAAATTAAACATAGTCTTTCAGCTATCCATCAATATGATCCATCAAATGCATCATTTAAACTTCTTCATATTTACCTAAATGAGTTAAAATATATGTCTAACCAGAAGTTTTCACATGAATATTTATCAGATCCTTATTCATAATTGCCTAAACAGGGAACAAATCAAGATATAGTTCAATAGAAAATTGAATAAACAATTGTGGTGCATCAAATAAATGGAATTTAGTGATTCAAAAAGATGATCTCTTAAACAAGAGAAGGACATAGAAAAGATTAAACTGCATTTTTGCTGAGTGAAGAAATTTACTACGAAAATGCTGCATTGTTGAAAGGATGTAGCATTATGGAAAAGTAAAAATCTAAAGCCAGTAAAAGAATTAATGGTGGTCAGGGAATTAGAGTAAGGGAGAAGAATTGAATAGTGAAGTACTAGAGATTTATTTCAAAGTGTGAAACAATCCTGTACAGTACTAAAATGGTCCCAGCGTGGTTGTGTTTTTTTAAGTCCAATAAAACTTTACAGCACAAGGTGAACATTAATACGTCTATATTTTTGAAAAAAAAAACATTTAAGAAATTGGTGAGAACCAGAATGCAATGTAGGAGGTGACAAGTGAACCTAAGTATACTATATGGATCTACTGAGGAGACAGAGGGATTGCAGGGAGTAAAATGTACACAAAAGGAGGGAGTAACTTTGGAAAAGAGTGGAAGGGCTGGGGATTTAGCTCAAGTGGTATTGCGCCAAACTTAGATACACAAGGGCCCAAGTTCAATCCCCAGCACCACAAAAAACAAACAAAAAAGGGCAGAATATATGACTAAATTCATACATATCTATATATAAACATGTCACTGCAGGTAATAAAGTTGCCTTTCATTTGGAGAATTGTCATACAATTTTGCAATCACTATGCATGTTTACTGTAAGGAATGATAAATGAATACTAAGTGGTAGGAGTCAGATGTTATGGCTTCTTTCTACATGTTCCCCACCAAAGCTTCATGTACTCATAGTTAGGGCATTTTTCAAGGATGGCTGGCACTACAGCATGTGGTGCTGAAACTGATGTATGTTACAATACAGGGCACTAAGATTAAGGATGAATGCTACCTGTCCTAAGTAGACTGGATAAGACTAAAGAGGGAGAAAGATGCTATTAAGGTCCTTTGTTGATTTTGTTGTGTTCTCTATAAAATCAGTGTTTTGTCCTGCCACGAGCCACAATATCTTGGAGCCAGCCACCTGTGGACTGAAATGTATATGAACTGTAAGCCAGATAAACGTTTCCTCCCTTACCTAATGGATGTTTGGCATTTTGTCTCAGCAATAAGAAAAGTAACTCTGGCACCAAGTTTCTCGTTATTGAACACAGTGTGTATGTAATATAGATAGTATGTCTGTCTATTTATCATCTATCTATCTATCTATCTATCTATCTATCTATCTATCTATCTATCATCTATCTATCTCTATCATCTATCTAATCTATCTATCACGTATCTATCATCTATGGGAGAAATTTTTCAATGTGTGTAGATACATATGTTATATACATGCATACAATTTTTTGTTCTATCAGGTGAGAGGGTCTAGAAAAAGAAATGAAATAAAAATTAGCTTACTTAGTACCTAGATTTTGATTTGTAATGCTTTTTTTCAATAAGAAGAGCTAGAGACTTTGAGAAGTAGTTAATGGTACAAGTAGGGCAGAAAATTTACAAAGTAAGCTTGAAGCCTATTAAATTAATGGAAAATAAGCCATTACCTCTCATACCTCAAAAATAAAGTACTCAAACATAAGTATAGGGTATGTCACAGTATATCAGAAACCAACTGAAAGAGCTTGCAGTTGCCAAAGCTGGAACAATTTGAGCAACACCATAAAGTAGAAATGGATCATACAGAAGCTCCACATAGAAAATCAATAGATATGAGTGAAAACCAAGGTAATATGATTGAACAAATAGAACAGGGAAAGTAGACAAAATTTTCAATGAAGGTGATGTAATTTATGTAGTTAATTTGCTGTGAAAGAAATTGAGCATAACTCCCACTGCTTAAATTTGGAACATGCTTTTTGTTCAAAGTGTACATTTTGGTAAAGGAGAGGAAATGAATTTACAATGGAGAAACTTGAAAATACTATTTTCAGCCAGGTGATCAAGTTTAACAACAGTGATGCCATGCTGATGGTATGTTTCCTTGATGTCTGATGTAAGAATGACATTTTACCTCAGTGATTATCTTTCTAGAACATATTACCTCAGCCTCACCATGAAAAGGTCAGACAATTTCACTTGAGGAATATTCCACAAAATATTTGACCAACAGTTATTTGAATCTGCCTAATTTGTCAAAAATAAAGAAATTCTAGGAAATGAAAACCAGTAGAACCGTAAAAAATTAAATCTCAGTAGCTCATACATATTAGCTAGCAATAAAGTATCAGCATTGGTTCATTATTATATCAGTAATATAATGGATATTTGATATATGGAATTATCTTTAGAATCTTGAAAGTAATTGTGTAAGCTAAAATTAATATAAAAAAGTTATTAAACAACTAAAAATTTAAAAACAAATAAAATAGTCTGCATTCTTTGGGTTTTAGAAGACTCTCTCCAAGGTTTTGGCTACAAATATAAATTTTTTTCCGGTAGTTTTGTCTTCTGTACTAATTTAACTATATAGTTTTGTATTTATACTTCCTCTCAGGCTGGTCACAATAAAAGGAGAAGAAATCTATGAAACTTACTATGTTTAAGGTGTGTCTACAATCCCCAACCTGCCTTTTATTGTTTAATTTTCTGGGCCTTCAGCTGTAAACTTGGGTAGTTTGTTCAAAAACTGCAGTTGTAATCAGTTGGAAAGGATAGAATTTGAGCCATCTTGGCCAGAATTGAAAAGTCTAATTTGAATTTTTATTGAAAATATCATTTACAAAAGTATTTATTTAAAATAAAACATTGCATATCTCTGGATGAATTTTTTTTTTTGAGACAGGGTCTCACTTTGTAGTTCAGGCTGGCCCTGAACTCACTATATAGTCCAGGCAAGCCTCGAACTCAGAAATCCTTCTGTCTCTGCCTCCCTAGCGCTGGGATTACAGGCATGAGCCACCACGCCCGGCCCTTCTGGATGAATTTTTAGAGAAGTCTATACTGTCATTTTCCCCCCACTTTTGAAGTGTACATACATTCTGACCAAGACTTCAACTTTATCAAAAAGAAAAATGAGATCAATTTATTATTGTTCTCCTTCCATCCAGCAGAATCTTAGAAAAGTGATTATAAAGTCTTTCAATGACAAAGAGTAATTTTTATGTTATCCAGTATTTCATTTAGAAAAAAAAATAGGTAGCTCTGACCTATGTCTAGTCTTCCCATTTCCCTATTACATTCTTTGAATATCGCCTATCTCATCTGAAGAATACTAGTCTGGTGTACGGGAGAAAGAGAAAAGTTATTAAATCAGATTTACATTCAATACCCCACTTCATTATTTACTTCCTGTGTGCATGGTTACTTGGTGTTTCTTAACTTCCATATTCTACTTTGTAAAATGTAAATAATACTATCTGGTGAGAAGTGTAATGAAACTTAGAAATTCTCAGTGTAGCATACCTAATTAATAGTATACATTTAAAATTGTGTTGCTATTATCATTTTTTTCTGGAAAATATGTTATTTTCTAGTATGACATTTTAGGATTGTAAGTATACTCAAGATTTTACTGTTTTCATAGGGATTCCAACATTTTAAAAATTATCATTCCAAACATTCCAATACAAGATTGTTTCCATGCCTACTTTGGCATTAAATTGTTATTCCATTATCTGAGGACCGATCTGAGTTCTATCTGAAATTCAGGCTCAGAGCCTGTCATTTCTTTGGAGAAACTGTCATTTCTTTGGAGCACTGTACTATTATGCATTTATTCTCTTACTGTGTTTGCTATAAAAATTACAACTCAATCAAATTCCTACTTTGTAACTATGGGTACTTTTTGGGGGTCTTTTGTATAATCCAAAATTCATCCTTGGTGTCTTTTTCCCTTTCTCTTACCTTGAGATCCAGTTTTATAATATGACTATGTAGGTTTTTATCAAAGAAATTTTCCTGAATCATAAGTGATTATATCTGAATTCTATTTTCCAGTGTCATCAATTGACTGAGATGTGCTGGCTATCTTGCTGAATTATCATACTGTTTTATTACAATTTTTTCATCAAAATATATACTTTATATACCACACTGATCTCTGCACTGGTTGCACCAGTCTATATCCCCATCAATAGTGGAGAAGGTTTCTTTTCTCCCCACAGCTCCACCAGCATTTGTTGTTGGCTGATTTTTTTTTTTTTTTGAGACAGGGTCTCACTTTGTAGTTCAGGCTGGCCCTGAGCTCACTATGTAGCCCTGGCAAGCCTTGAACTCAGTAATCCTCCTGCCTCTGCCTCCTGAGTGCTGGGATTACAGGCATGAGCCACCACGCCTGGCTACTGTTGGCTGATTTTGTGATAGCAGCCATTCTATGTGGAGTGAGATAGAATCTCAGTGTTGTTTTCATTTGCATCTCTCAAGTGATCAGTGATGTTGAACATGTCTTCATATGTTTCTTTGCTGCCTTTACTTCTTCATCTGAAAAGCGTTTGTTCATTTGAGATGCCCATTTTTAAATTGGATCTTTAAATTGGGGGGGGTCTGAGTTTTTAAAAATTCTATGTATAATCTAGATTGTAGTCCTTTCTTTGTCTGAAGAAAAACAGGCAATATTTTCCCCATATTGTAGGTTGTCTTTTGACTCTCCAAGTAGTTCCTTTTTCTGTGCAGAAGCTTCTCAATAGGATGAAATCCCACATGTTGATTCTTTCTGCTAGTTCCTGTGATGCTGAGGTTTTGTTCATAAATTCTTTCTTATGCCAATGTCTCCAAGCGTTCTGCATAACCTGTTTTCAAGCAGACTTAGTGTTTTTGTTTTAATATTTAGAGGATATCAGAAAATGGAAAGATATCCCTTGTTCCTGGTTAGGAAGAAACAATATTCTCAAAATGGAATACTGCCAAAACTATTTTATACATTAAATGCAATCTTGGTTAAAATCCCTGCAGCACATTTTACAGAGCTAGGGAAAATAATCCAAAAATTCATATGGAAACAAAAGAAGCCTAGAGTAACAAAAGCAATTTTAGGAAGCAACAACATGGCTTCTTGGTCTTTTGGCTAAGATCAAGTGTAGGCAAGAAGATGCTGGCAGGGACTATCTCAATCCCCAGTTTGAAACTATACTACGAAGCCACTGTGATAAAATAAAAGCATGGTACTGGCAAAGAGACAGACCCAAGCATCAATGGAACAGACTAGAAGATGCAGAAACAACTTTAGACATACTAAATTACCTCATCTTTGACAAAAGAGCCAAACACCCTCAATGAAGGAAATGGTACTGGAAAATGGTGTTGGGAAAACAGGTTTTCAACCTGCTAAAGATTAAAACTATATCTATCTCCCTCACCATGCACCAAACAGGAATTAAGGTAGATTATGCTATATTTTTATATCAAAAAGATGAAGCTAAAATGTCTGTGTTCACTATTATTGAGCTGTATACAGTAGCAGTAATTTGGAGTAGATGGTACTCAGAATGGCTTCAAATTTCTCTTCATTTCCCCAAAAGATATAATTCTGTCTCAATAGCTAGGCCATATTCTCCTTGGCAAATTCCTAAAGTCATAGTGGAGTCAAACTCTTCCAAACTGCTTCTCTCAGATGTCTCGTGTTTCTGTATGGCACATATATTCTGTCCAGAGGAAAAGTTTTAAAAATCTCCTTATTACTTATGTAGGATATTATAAAAGTGTATGTCAAAATTCAACAACAATTTAACAGGCAACAAGGAAACTAAAATATGTCAACAAAATTGTCATTTTGTACAATTTAGTCTTCTATCAGAAATACTTCATAGTCATACCTTCATGAAGAACTGTTTTACTCTTCAAATTATTGTATCTAATGAATACATTTTAATCCTTATCTTACTTAATATCACTATAGGGTTTGAATCTCTTGATTACTCCTGTCTTGTTAAAGCATTCATTTTTCTATAATACTTTGTATCTTTGATTTTTCTGTTATTACCCTACTCATTACTTCTTTTTCTTTTACTTGATTCTTCCCTTACCACCATCCATTAAACAGTGGTGTTATACAAAATCTCATGTTCATCTTCTTTTCTCAATATATAGAATTTCTTGGGTCATTCATTTATTACTATAGTTTCAACTACATTCTTTCCATTCTTGTATTGATGCTTTCTAAATCTATATTCTCAGTTCAGAAGTCTCCTCCATAACTCACAATGTATATATTTAACTACCTACTAGGTGCTTCCTTTTGCATGTTTTCTAGGTACAGAAAATGAAAGATGGGCACAAGAATATATTATTTTTCTCCAAAATATAATTTTCTCTCCTTAAGTCCTTACACAATAATGGCAGCATTTCCCATACATGAAGTCATAAAGCTAGCTATTTGATTTCTCCCTTTCCCTTAAGCCACATTGTGGTGAATTACAAATGATTACAATGTTTTTGCAGCATTTCCTATTGAGAAGTATAGTATATTACTCAACACTAAATGAGAGCTAGTCTTGTGACTTTTTTTTTTTTTGAGAAAGTGATATTAGGGAAGTGGTAAACCTTGGACTCAAATGTATTGTAAATTCCACTGACATTCATTTAGAACAATACTGTTATGTATGGAAACCCAGGTTGGTTTACAGACAGTTGAGACAATGTGAAGAATAAATAAACTATTATAGTTCTCTAGACCAATAAATTCCTAGTTGATGGTCCAAATAACCTGAAACCACATGATGGACCCTGTATGGGAGAATTATACACCTAAGCTGAGGTGAGCTGCCTGTGGCATGAAATACAGTCAGTGTGGTTTGGTACTAAGACCTTACATATTCGGGCCACTGTCTTGGTTTTGCTAAGATTTATCAGGGTACATTTAGAAGATGTCACATTTTATTTATTTATGTATCATTGTGTAAACTCTTCTTTGTGTAATACTCATCTGGAATTCAAGAAAATAGTTTAATCACCACTTCTATGGATAACTCTTCATTCAATCCCATCCCAGACTTCCTTGGGCAAGTTAATGTGTCATCCTCATGATGATATAGTACTTTGCTTTTCCTCTGTCCAATTCTTATTAGGCCATATAAATTTTATTTACCCATCTCCCCAATTGTCTACATGCTTATCGAGGTGAGAAGATGTGCCTTATTCATTTCTGTGTTCCCACTATTTATACAGAATAGAATGAGAAGATAATTGAATTAGATGAATTTATTTAAGAAGAATGGAGACTGGCAAGGATGATACAGAATTTCTTGGACTTGAGTCTGGAAAAGTGAATGTAAAGAATATTACTAAATAATACTAAGAATATTACTAAATAATACTAAATCAATATGTCCAAGTAGACAATGCAGAAAGGACTGGGAGTGACATCTTGTCATTGATTAAATATTACTAGTGGCTATATAGTTTGCATTCACATATGTAATGATGTATCTCTTAACAAAACTATTTATACAAGAAGTATTGTAATATATTTCAGTCTGATTTGTTAAGGTTCTCCTTATATGTAAACACATATACTATAGTAAGAAACACATACACAGATATTATTGCTTTCTGATAGAAGACTAAGTTGTACAAAATGACAATTTTGTTAAGACATATTTTAGTTTCCTTGTTGCCTATTAAATTGTTGTTGAATTTTGACACACACTTTTATAATATCCTACATAAGTAATATTGAGATTATTAAAACTTTTCCTCTGGACAGAATATATGTGTTGTATGAAAACATGAAGCATCTGAGAGAAGCAGTTTGGAAGAGTTTGATTAACCAAGAAAATGAATTCGTTTAAATGTTGTTTACATTAAGCAGATGCATGTGTATGTGAATGCATGGAGACTTAGGAACATTTCTGTTTATTATTTCTCATACTCTTACATAATTGAATATATATGTGTGTGTGTGTGTGTGTGTGTGTGTGTGTTGATTGTGTACTCAGGCAGAAAGAAAATGTTGCACATTCACTTCTTCATTCACTATATATCGCTGTTTTATAATTCCTGCTTGAAAGCTTTTAGGAAAATTATTTTATATATTGTGCAATGCATTTGCAGAAAATTTCCATTTTGTGAATGGTCATGAGTCTTCATATTAAGCCCTATCAACTGGAGGGAATATTTATATTTTGAGGTAGAGATAAACTGGAACTGCTAGGAACTTCTTTCTATTCATTTGCATTTGATTCATTTAAATATTTTACTAAGTACTATTTTAATTTGCAATCAGAAAGAAAGATAAAGCGATTTTAAAAGGACACTTGTCAAATTATTTCTGACCTGAGTAGAACTAATAAAGCAGAGAACTCATTAAATAGTTTAATGTCATGTAGTATATGACAGTTTTACTAAGCTTTCTGTGAGATGTAAGAAAATTAGTTTCCATTTGGCTCCACAGGTTATATTAAAAGAACATCTTGCATATTATTCAAAATTAGGAAATAGAAAATAGAAAGGGCAAAATAATTTCAGGATTAAATATATAGATAATTAAAATAACAATTGAGTCTCATCATTACACACATGCAAATTTACAAAGCCAGCTACATGTACTAGAAAACTGATACCATAACCATGTACCATATTGTAAAAAGCTTCAATTTTCCCAGTATCTTAGCATGCTTTTTATGGTTGCCATGTTATCTATTACCATCTTACTGGCCTATTGCAGTTGATACTACACACCATTCAAAAACACAAATGTGATTTCACTTTCTGATATTTATAGCACACAAGCAGTTCACTCATTGTTTTTCAAGAGAAAAATCCAAATACGTTGATTTATAGTTCTCAGTGTCATCTTTTAAATGCATTAATATATGAGAAGAATTTCTGGCCCAGAATTACTGAGGTCATGTAATCAAAATGGCTAACTAGAAGTAATTGGCACTCTTTCCTCCACAACAAAGTACCAAAATAATAATAATAATAATAATAATAATAATAATAATAATAATCCCAGCTACTTTACTGGCATGTTCGAAGCAGAGGACCAGAGTGAAATGGGGATGAATCAGAGATGTTACACAGAATGGAGATACATGAGGCCCTTATTTAAAAATGGACCGAAGCATATAGCATTATAGTGGTATCTGCTGAGATGGAACTTGAAATCTGTAGATACCCTAGTAAGCAGCCAAAGAGACATATTCATTCAGCTACAATCTCAGGAAATAGATGAACAGCCTTTGTAAGTAGCCTAATCCACTGGAGCCCGGCAGAAGCAACTTGCTGACTCTACCCACTCACCTGTAATCCCAGCAGTAGTTTATAGCCCATCTTCAGAAACATGGTCCACTGGGGCCCTGAGAAGGAAATGCTCAGTTCCAGACACCTATCTTCAGTCATGGGAAGTAACCAGGCAGACCTTTCTGAGCAGAGCAGCTCTGGAAGGCCCTTCAAGGTAACCCATATGGCTCTCAGACCCTAGACCCTCTGATATGTCTGTCTCTTCCCTCACATTGCTCTACAATATTAACAAGCACTCTACTCTGTTACCAGACATCTTGTATCACAATGAATAAACTTCAAAATCAACAAGAATTTTAGTAATTTTACAAATACATTAAAGCCTTGGATTGTGAGTAACTTGCTCTGCAGGTAGTTTACAAGACGAGGAAACATTGGTAATAAATTTTAACCTGTTACATGAATAATGTCTTGTAAGAAGAGTAGTGTGTGACACTAAATGTCACTTGATTACAAAAGAGACAATGCTCTCTCTCTCTCAGTCTGAGTGTGTCTCTCTGTCACTCCCTACTCTCTTTCTTTCTTTAACTATGGGATTGTGAGTGATTATTTCCCAACAGCAAGAGGTCAGGGTAGAAATTTCATCTGCATAAGAAGAGAAGAAAATGTGGAGGAATCCTTCACTTCAAATAAAATTAGGGCAACATGTAAAATGTGAGAAACTGAAAAACTGTAGAAAACCAGCACTCAACCAAAGTAAGTCTGTAGCAGTAAATCTGTTCAATGACAATGCAATGTCACATCCTTAAAATACTGCAAAAGCAAGTGTCATTGGATAGGTTCCTTGTTAAAGTTGCATGAAAAGAAACAAGATTCCATTGAGCCAATAGTTAGCAGTGATTTTGTTATTGTTAGTGAAAGTCATTCTACGTTATAATCTTATTCTCTCTTGTCTCCCTCACATCAGCCACAAAGGTTTTGAAGGTAAGTACATGCTAATTTGCATATTTTCTTTATATTTTGCATTTTATGCATCATTTTATTTTACACTACAGTATTGTAATCATTTTATACATACATTTTTGGTTTGTGGGAATAGTTACCTGAGTTTCCACTGTTTCTTATGGAAAAATTCACCTTGATATACAAGTACTTTCAATTACTAACATATTTCCACAGTGAATTATGCTTGCAAACCAAGCTTTAATGTATATGGAAATTGAACACTCCCCCTCGAGTCATAATTGAATCATTGAAGAAATCTAAATGGAAATTAACTGAAGTATAAAGAAAATCTAATACATATATATAATGGAATACCATTTAGCGATCAAAAAATGAAATCATCTTATTTGTGACCACATGATCAAGCTGCAAAACCATCATATTAAGTAAAATAAGTTGGATTCAGAAAGATAAGTATGACAGAACTGCATTCATGTATAGTATCAAAAAATGTTTATGTCATAGAAGTTGAAAGTAGAATGGTTGTTACCACTGTCTGGGGACAGTGAGGTTTAAATGGGGGAGATAGGAAAATTTTAATAAATACACACTGTTATATAGATATAAGATCTAGTGTATTATTGGGTGTGGTAATAGAGATAATAGAGTATACATTTAAAAAGCTAGAACAAAAGATCTTGAAATTTTCATCATAAATAAATGGTAAACATTTGATAATATATGTTTAACTTGAACTAAATGTCAGGCAATATACTTATATGTGTGTGAAACTTCTTAGTATCACATTAATATGTACAACTGATTAGTATAATATCTCCATAATCCAATTACTTTCTAAAAAGCTCAACTCCAAATACATGATACTTTTGAGTAACATTTCAGATTTAAGCAATAATATTCTACTTCTATCTTCAAAAGCCTTGTGACTACCTCTTTATGCAGAATAATTCAGTGCATCTCTGAAAGTCACCAAATGTTCTAATAGTTTCGGAATTGCTGAAAATTCTAAGTCCATGTTCTCCTCTGAGACTTGAAGAAAAATTTGTTAGCTGAGAGCCTGTGTAAAAATCAAAACAGGCAAGGCGTGTTGGTCACACCTGTAATCTCAGCACTGCAGGGACAGAGGCAGGAGAATTGCTGAGTTTGAGCCTTGCTTGGGCTACACAGTGAGCTCAGGGTCAGCCTGAACTACAAAGCAAGACCCTGTCTCAAAAAAAAATCAAAACATAAATTGATTCCAATGTACAATGGTGCAGAATGCACATTCCCTTTCCAACTGGAAGGGATAGGGTGACAAAAAGTGATTAAATTAAAGGAAGACAGAAAAGCAAAACGGAAATATTAGACCTGTAGCACTATGTGCAGCACCAGAGGCAGGCTGTGGGCAACATGAGCACCAAAGGCCTTGGGCAAACATGTTCCAGGGGCTCAGCTCTTCCCTCTCTCTCAGCCTGCCTCCGCTCACTTCCTTTCCCTCAGGATATGTCCTTTTCTTTTCCTCCTCCAACGTTTTGAGGTCTCCACTTAACATTCACCTTCCTTCTCACACGTTCATACTTCAGATTCTGAGGGGTGCATTGCCTCTCCTCCCAGGCCTTCATTTAGTATCTGGATGTAGGACTCTGGGACTACACTGAATACATCATGCCCACAAAAACCAGCACTACATGCTTGTTGCCATCACCTCAATTTATTGTAGCACTATTCACAATAACTAAAATATGGAGTCAACTTGAGTGTCCACGAGTAGGTGAATGGGTAAAGAAAATGTTGCATGTACAATGAAATATTATTCAGCAATAAAAATAATGAACTTCTGTCACTTGTAGCAACATGTGTGGAACTGGAGATACTATATTAAGTGACATAAATCAGATAAAATAAATACTACACGTTCAAGCTAAAAGTTTATATGAAAGAAAGAAAGAATAGGAGCCTGGGACCCTCCACCTCTCTGGATCCTTCTTAGTTTGTGATCAGTGTGTCTGCTTCATGAGGTTGTAAATAATTGACAGAAGTTAATATTTTATTTGTATTCACTGCACTGTTGCACTCTCCAAATGGTCCCTTGGACATTTTTATTGACTTGGTGCACACATTTGTCTTTGATGTCTGTCTTTTTTAATTTGGTAGGTTACCTCCTGTTGGACTTATTAATTTTTTTTTACCTGATGATATTTCTGAAAATAAAAAAAGAATAAGACCTGGAAAGGGTGTGGAGGGAGTAGTGTAGAGGAGATGGTTAAAGGGCACAGGGATGCAGGCGGAAAAGAATAAGTTAATATCCTGTAGCTGAGTTGAATAATTATGATTGACAACAACTACATAAATATTTGAAAATAGCTAGTAGAGAGGATTTTGAGTGCTCCCCACACAACAGACATATGTCTGGTGTTACAGATGTGCTAGTTGCCTTGATCTTGTCCTTAAACATTGGACATAAGTATTGAAATGTCATCGTGTAACCCATAAATATGCACAATAGCGGTGTGCCACTTGAAATATATTTATATCACATGATTTCTCTTATATGACAAACTCAAAATAAAAATAAAGAGGAAAATAAAAATCATGGGAAATAAAGAAAGAGATCCTTCTCAAAGGGTAGGGGATCAAGAGAAAGAACAGAGGAGGAAGGATAAGATCAAGAAAAGAATTGGGGTTTGTTAGGTATTTCCATGAACTCCACACATACTAAGGAATGTAAACATCCACTCAAAAGAAAACAGCAATGGGATTGACTTATTTTTCATTGCTTGGACAAAACGCCCAACATGCACAAGTTAAAGGAGAGGTTTATTTTGTTTCTCAGTCTATAGAGGTTTCAGTCTATAATTGGCTGGTTCCAAGGCAGGGAGTCATGGTAGGGGCACATGGCAAAGTAAAGTTGCTCATGGCAGCAGAGAGCAGAGAGGGATCAAGGGCAGAGAAGACATGTACCCTTCCAGATCATGCCTGCAATGAGTCACCTCTTCCCACCAGGCTTCATCTCCCAACATCACACCTAGCTATAAACTCATCAGTTTAACTCACTGATGAGCATCACATTAGCTATAAACTCATCAGTGGACTGATCCACTCCAGTCAACACGATTCAATCACTTCTTCCTGTTAATCTTTGAGGATTTAGGGGTATATCTAGATGTAAATCATAACAGAGATCAAGAGATAGGCAAGGGAGGGAGGCAATGGAAAGGGGATGATAAAAAGAATTAAGATGAGTTATGTACGTGAACCAACTCTCAATTAGGAATATAAAAATCATGAGCTACACACATATACTAATAAAATAAAATTTAAAAAATAAACTGAAAGGAAACAAATGAATATAGTCAATAGCCATTGATTCCACAGTATTAAATACTTATTGAATTTCTATACATTTAGAAATTAACCAGGCTGGAAGCTAGGAATACAATAACTGCACTCTAATAAAGAATAATACTATGGTAAAGTAAATATTATTTACCAAGACACAGTGAGTCCTCTCCACTATACAGAATTGCTCATTTAGATTTGTAATTATACAACCTCATACATACATGAATATATATATATATATGACAATAAAGATTATTTAAATAGCTATATCTATTTTTTAATTGAATTCTTTATTGGTACAATTTATATACATCTCAAAATCACATATAACATTGGGAAATTTGTACCAGTATATGCCACAAGTTAATTCTCATTTTTACCCATATCCCTACCCACCCACCCCTCCTCCCCCCTTTATACATGCTCTTTTATTTTCTTTCTGTATCATATTTATTCCTTCCCCTCATCACAT
>PVIC010020333.1:0-29631 GCA_004025085.1 Thryonomys swinderianus | reverse complement strand
ATGTGATGAGGGGAAGGAATAAATATGATACAGAAAGAAAATAAAAGAGCATGTATAAGGGGGGAGGAGGGGGAGTGGGTAGGGATATGGGTAAAAATGAGAATTAACTTGTGGCATATACTGGTACAAATTTCCCAATGTTATATGTGATTTTGAGATGTATATAAATTGTACCAATAAAGAATTCAATAAAAAAAAATCTCAAGCTAACACAAGCCAGTTGAACACATTAGAGATTTTTATGTTTAATCTATTAGATTTGCTGTCTGTCTTGATTATCTTACTGCCTTGCCTTTGTTGATTACAAAAACAAAGACAAATGCTGTATGCCTCTAACCCCATCACCTGGGAGGCTGAAGCAGGAGGATCACATGTTTTGAACCAGCCTAGGCAATTTAGCAAGAGCCTGACTCTATAAATAAACAAAAGAGCTCAGGAGGTAGCTCAGTGGAAAGGCCCTGGGTTCAATCCCCAGTGATCCCTCCAAGCTTTTTTTTTTTTTTTTTGGTGGTGGTACTGGGGATTAAACTCAGGCCCTATGTGCTTCCAAGGTAGGTGCAGGACCACTTGAGCTAAATCCCCAGCCCCCAGTGCTTGCTCCAAAAAATCCCAACAAGCTGTTCCTGATGCTCTGCCTGTACCCCACCCCAATTCCCCATCCTCACCTCAACTCTGCCTGCTTTTTCTTTGCAAACTTTTTCTATTTTTCAACTTCTACCTGCTTCAGGCCATATTCTCCGACCTTGACTCAGTTTTATTTGTGTCCGAGGTCTCCCTGCGCTCCGAGGCACAGCCCACTCTCAGCCCTTGATGACACTTACACGTTGGATAATTATTTGCCAATGAGGCTGAAGGACTCCTGAGAGCTGAGGCTAATTTCCAAAACTTTTCCTTCCCAGGTCCTATCACAGGGTGTTTGAAAACAAACTTAGATACTCCTTAACAACCCACAGAGGTCATATCTTAATAATTCCCATTACCCTGAACAGCATAAACTATGCTTTTTTAAGTCATTGTGATCCAGTTTTCAACTCTTTTGCATTTCAAGTCATTTCTACATTAATTTCCTTCACAGGGAGAGAGGTTAACTGACATTTCCTCAGCACTCTAAGCAAACTGGAAGGATGCGTGCGGTCACTATGGTTTTTCACCTGACTATAATATGGCTTAATATTGTTTTGAAAAATTTATCCTTATCTGTCCTAGATGCATTCATTGTGCTAACAGAAATACACGACATGAATTCTCAGTTTTCAAAGTTAATTTGGCAAACATCTGCTCCAAGAAAACAGTCCAGATGGTTTCTGACATGTAGTGATAATAAATAAGTGGTCCTTTTCACATATTTTATGATGTTTGCTGTAGTTTTCTATTAAAGGGATGTGGTTTTTAAGGAACAAAAAAAAATCACTTAATATGGCCACCCGAGGCACATGGAGACATATGTGATGCATACGTCTAAATGCCAGACCACTCTTTATACATTCAAATGAGGTCACTTCATCACAAATACCTCATATGTTACTGACCCTCGTTTCTCAGATATTTTAATACCAACTGCCTCATGCTTTATATATGTTATTTATTCTTTTCAACAAGCCTATGTAGTAGGTATCATTGCCATTTCTATTTTTCAGATAATAATCCAAGAGTGATTAATAATCCAAAGTTATTTATAATGATGCCCATGCCATGTGTTCCTAATATCCACACCCTCTCTACCCCAGTGGTTTCTGGGCATCCATAACCACACTGTGTTCTCAGGGGACAAACTCCTGGGTGAAGTCTAGTGCCCAGATCTTCTTCACCTAAATATTTGCAAGAGGACACCTTGACAGAGGTGCTACCTTGTGATCTGCCTCCTCTCAGACAACACAGAAAAAGAGAGAGAGTCTTACCATGCAGGCTGGTCTTGAATTCCTCTTGGCCCAGCATCTTGAGTAATAGGATTACAGGCATGGGCCACCAGACCTGGCCAAAATAGTACATTTACTGTCTACTCTCTAAGTTCTCAGGTACGAAAGGTACGTGGGAAACTATGTGGAAGTGAAGAAAATGCCTTTTCCACTTAACAGCCTCTCCCAGGTTCTCACAGAGCTCTTCTGAAACATTTTTGTCTGCTCACCTCGATGGCCAAAGGGCTCAGTACTCTGCCCTCAAAAAGAGTTAAACCCCTTTTGTCAAAATCTACTCATGACATGGGCCGGAGGGTTAGCTCAGTGGCAGTGGTTCCGGCGCCTGTCTCACAAGCGTAAGGACCTGAGTTCGATCCCCGGTTACCACATATAATGCTGGGCGTGGTGGCTCATGCCTGTAATCCCAGCACTCGGGAGGCAGAGACAGGAGGATTGCTGAGTTCGCGGCGGCTTGCCTGGGCACCACAGTGAGCTCAGGGCCAGCCTGAACTACAAAGCGAGACCCTGTCTCCAAAAAAGCAAAAAAAAAAAAAAAAAATCTACTCATGACATGATTGCTGCTGCTGAGTGAAGAGGCAGCTGAGCACTAAGACATCACAGAAAATGTAACAAGATGAGAGAATCCTGTGTTACCAAAGTCCCTTACTTGAGAGGTACTGAGCGGTTAGAAGTTAAAATGGCTCTGGAGGCCATGAGTATGTTGCCATGGGGGGGGGGTGTCAGTGACCCCTAAACTGCCTAACTCCCTAAAAGGAGAGTCCAGTCGGCTTCTGCATGTGCTTTGCTGCAAAAGGGAACAGTGTTGGGGCTGGAATGGAAGTATTCTTAATAACAGACAGTGGGCCGGCCTTGCTTCTCCCACAAAGTGTTTAACTTTTCCCCTACTGACAAGACCTTGAAACCAAGTTTTAAAAATAGTGTGAAGTTGGGCCGGAGGGTTAGCTCAGTGGTTCCGGCGCCTGCCTCACAAGCACAAGATACTGAGTTCGATCCCCGGTAACCACATATAATGCTGGGCGTGGAGACTCACGCCCACCAGCCATCAATACCATATACCACAGTGCCGGGCGTGGTGGCTCACGCCTGTCATCCCAACACTCGGGAGGCAGAGGCAGGAGGACTGCTGAGTTTGAGGCTTGCCTGGGTTACATAGTGAGCTGAGAGCCAGCCCGAACTACAAAGCGAGACCCTGTCTCAAAAAAAAAAAAAAATAATAGTGTGAAGAGGCTCCCAACTGAGAGACTGAGTCTCCAGCACCAGGTATGGCCTGGCTATGGCCTACCATTGAATAACTTCTAGAATTGTTTTGATTACCTTGAATGTAAATAATTTTTCATGTTTCAATATCATTAGCCCCTGCTTTACATAGAGGCTTAAACTTAGGTCACTAAGTAAAATATCAGGGTTCAGGAAGCTTTAAATGAAGAAACAAAACTACTATGTACAAGGCTCTTAAATACCATAAATCTCTAAACTACATAACATTAAATAACTTATATAAGTGAGCACTTAAATTAAATCTGCACTGTGCTAAATGCTTTATATGCATTCCTTTAATACACACTCGTAACACACACAGAAGTAGGCACTACTATAATATCCATCTTCTAGGTGAGGAGGTGATGTGTGAAACAACTTGCCCAATGTTCTTCCATAAAAAAGGAGACAACACTGCAAGCTAATGTGTGAAGGAGATCGTCTCAGTTACTTTCTCATTACTGAGCTACAACACCTGAGACCTGCAACTTAAAGGAAGAGAGGATTATTTTGGCTCACAATTTATAGAAGTTTAAATCCATAATCTGTTGGTTCCAGGGCAGAATCAGCAAGGTCAAAGGGTCTGCTGCAGAGAAAAGCACCTCATATCATTCATATTGTGGCAAACCGGAAGCAGAGAAATTGTAGGGGAGCTAGGGAGGGAGCTAAACCATTCCAGGTGTACCAAATTACCTACCTCTTCTGACTAAACTCCCACCTCCTAACAGCAAATCACCTAAGAACTCCCCAAATCTAATCACCTATGGGAGGTCCTGCCTTGGGGAACACCTATATATAACATTCTATCTCTGGCCTCCAAAAGACCCATGTGTATCCATTTCTGCACAACACATTTAGTCCATCTCTAAGAATTTATGAAGTCTTAACAGTTTCAGCATGGCTGAAAAGTTCAAGTCCAAAGGCTCTTCTGAGACTTAAGGCAAACTCTTAGTTTTGAGTCCCTATGAAAATTAAAAGGAAAATTAAACACTGCTACAGGCTGGCAGGGTAAATAGTCCTATTCCAAAAGAGAAGAAGAGAGAGGGAGAAAGTAATAGGATTGTCTTACTTTTCTTATTGCTGAGACAAAATACCCAACACACATGAGTTAAAGGAGGATAGATGTATTTGGTTTACAGTTCATAGAGGTTTCGATCTATAGTTGACTGACTTCAAGGCATGGTGACCTGGCAGAGGGGCATCATAAAGAGAAACAGTTTCTACCAGGCAGAAGCCAGCAAAGCAGCAAAGCAACAGCAGCAACCAAGCCTGTCTTTATAGTTCATCCAGGATACCTATCCTTTGGGTGGTGCTTACCTACATCCAACCTTAATCCTAGCATCACACACAGAATTCTACCATCACACACCTTAATCCAGCTACCTCCACAAAGCTCCTCCTATGACCACATGAGCCTCTGAGAGGATATCTAGATACAAGTCATACATTCCTTCTCTGGAGCCCCAAGGACTTGCACACAGCCCTTTATACCCTAAATGGAATTTATTCCATCTCTCCAAGTTTCCAAAGTCCTAACAGTTTCAGCATTACTGAAAAGTACAAGTCTGAAGTCCCTTCTGAGAGTTAAAGCAAACTCTTAGCTGTGTGAGCCCCTGTACAAATGAAAAGAAAGTTAAATACTTCCAACCTATAATAGTACAAGATAGACATTTACATTCCAAAAGGTACAAAGAAAGAGATAGAAAGAAACGGGAACAAAACAAGGCCAAAATCCAGCAGGGCACACAAATCCCACAGCTCCATTTCCAGAACCTGAGGCAGTCTGTGGAGAGGTGAACTCCAAAGGCCTTGGGCCGCTCCACCCCTACGGGCCTGTGAGTGGTTGCAGCTCTCACAGACCTTTCTTGGGCCAGCCCTGCTCCCTCCTGGCAGCTTTCCTCAGACAACCCACATTCCTGGCTTCTTCAGCTTTCTGGGCTTTCTGCTGCACCTTGGGCTTCACGCTCACCACTTTACACACGGCCCTCTCAGGAGCACACTGCCTGGCCTCCGGGCCTTCTACTGAAATCTGGGTGGTAGCCCTCCTGCCCTCACAACACTTGCGTTCTGCATGCATCCAAAAGCAGCACGATGTGAATGATGCCAACATGTGCCACCAGCCAGAGCAGTAGCCAGGGTTGCTTCTTTCTTGGCTGTAGGGCTCACACGCCAGGACTGTGGAATGCTGTGAGCCCAGTCTTGAGGAACAAATGACCTAGACCCCCATCAGTCTGGGTCGTGGTACTCTGAGGCTCTCCTCTCACATCAAATTCTTTCACCTTTACAGTTTTGAGGCCTGTGGCTCTAAAAACCCCTTATCTCTGGATATACATCTCATACATAGCTGGCAAACACCCCACATCCCTGAACATGTGCAGCAACGGCCAAGTGTCAGGGAGCCAACTGGAGAGAGCCTACAGTCATAAGGAGCCCTGAGCAATCGCAGGATCCCTGAGCAACTGCATGCGGATGCTTAGATTAATAGAGCAAACAAGGGCCGGGCGTGGTGGCTCATGCCTGTAATCCCAGCACTCGGGAGGCAGAGACAGAAGGATTGCTGAGTTCGAGGCTTGCCTGGGCTACGTAGTGAGCTCAGGGCCAGCCTGAACTACAAAGCAAGACCCTGTCTCAAAAAAAAAAAAAAAATAGAGCAAACAAGGACTGGGTGAATTCAGCTGAGAAGACAATACACGATACCCGCTGAGTATGATGATTTTTTTTTTTGGCTAGAAGAATTAAAAAGCCAGAAAGAAGTAAGAACAGGAAAAAATACTCAAAGAGCACTGTGCTCTTCTTCCTCAGAGTCAGCAGTAAGAAGGTTAAGAAAATGTGAACTACGCATGAGAAACTGAACTCACATTTCTCCCTCCCTCCCTTTCTCTCTCCCTCCATACGCCTCTCTCCCTCTCTCCCTCTATCCCTCTCTCCCTCTCTCCCTCTCCCCCGCCCCCTGTCCTGGTTTCTTTTTAAAGAGACAAAGACTTACACTACTGTCCAGGCTGGGCCTGACTCCTGAGGTGAGGTGGGTAAAGATGATCCTCCTTTGTCAGCCCTCAAGTACCTGGGACTAGAGCCACACGCCACCTTGCCCAGCAGTATTAAGTTTTCGTTTTTGAGACAAGATTGTGCCATGTAGTCCAGGATAGCGTTGAACGAGGTAGTCCAAGTTGGCCTGGAACTCATGATCCTCTTGCCTCAGCCTCCCTGAGTGCTGAGATCACAGGCATGCACCACCACACCCAGCTAGGACTAATTCTTTTAAATAATTGCGAACAGGATTCTTCTTACGTCTGAATCTGTGCTAAAATTCTCTGGGACCTACCAGAGACCTCAGTCTCTGAATGAGAGGAGGGAATTTAACATACAGTGATTGAAAGCAGTGGTGGAAGGAAAAGTTGTTCCCAACAGTGCCTGAGTTTAGGGGCTAAACTTACATGAAGCACATAAATGGGGTGAAATGTTACTATTTTTAAGAGCTTGGTGGCCAGTGTAGTGACCAATCTCCAAGACCCCACCTTCTTTTATAAACTTACATAGTCCCCAGTCGCAGGGGGCCAGAGCGTGTTGGTGTGAGTGATAACATACGGTAGATACAAAACTCTACTTCAGAGATTAGGTTATTTTTTTTTTTTAATTTTTAAACCACTATTTCCCCACCTCCGTCTCTCTTCTGGCTCTGGGGAAGGTCAGTCTTCGCAAGAGACCCATAGGTTGAAGATCTGAGCCTCCAGACAAGAAAGGGAAAGCTGCCAGCACTGCCGAGTGAGTCAGGAAGTAGATTCTCGAAGACCCCTGGGCTGTGGGATCACGAGCACCCCTGCTACACCCGAGGGCAGCCTCCTAGAGACCCCAATTTAGGACCATCCAGCGAAACCACTCCCTGCTTTCTGACACCAGAAACTGTTTGTGGGGTAATAAATGTTTCTGCTTGTGCTGCCACATTTCTTTTTTGAGGCAATTTGTGACACAGCAATAGATAACTACTAGGAAGATACATAAGGATTTGATATGTTACCCTCTGTGTTACCCTGTATGCTCTTCTGCTGTCTAGAGTGTCTCATAACAATTTAACGAGTATTAAGACAATGTGCCCAATGTTTATCATTTGAAGTTAAACAAAGGGATCTTGTAGGGCTAACCACTTCCATAGGATTTAGACACTGTCTCCGACCTGGGTGAAAATTCTAATTCCCCAGACCACCCTCGTAAAACAAACCGCGCTTTCAAAATGAGAAATGTCGTGAGATGAGTTATCCTGAAATCAAATTAGTATAACAGCACACAGAATCAAAGGTTACTGGTAAAGGAGTGAAATAGTGCCACCTGAGAGAACTGGCTAATACTAATTCCATCCGGATCGTGGCTGCCAAGAGGGACAAAAAAAAAAAAAAAAAAAAAAACCACTTCCGCAGTGCTCCTTACTAGCACTAGGTGGCAGTAAAGTGTTACTATGCTATTATATAGCAGTTGCACAGTTTGGCCGGGGTTAAAATACTTTTAATGAATGTAACTCAAAAGAAGTCAAAGAAACTCTTACTTATCACTTGACACCATTTGTTGAATTATTATTTCTAATTTGGAATTAAATTCTACATGTATCAACTGTGACCTAAAGCCATTTTTATAAGGAGGTAAGTTATTATATTTCTCATTTATAAAATTTGATAGCTTTCTAACTTAAGAAAATAACATTCTAATCAATGCATTATTATCATTAATTCAGTTATTCCTAAACTGAAATTTGGGGTACCTCAGGCAGAATTTAGTCAGTTTATTTTGGAAAGATTGATATTTATGGATCAAACTAGCAAAATATTCTTATACATTTTTTACTCTCTTTCTTAATAAGATGCTATCTAGGGGGCCGGAGGGTTGGCTCAGTGGTTCCGGCGCCTGCCTCGCAAGTGCAGGGTCCTGAGTTCAATCCCCGGTAACCACATATAATGCTGGGCGTGGAGACTCACGCCCACGCCCACCAACAATCAACACCGCATACCACAATGCCGGGCGTGGTGGCTCACGCCTGTAATCCCAGCACTCAGGAGGCAGAGACAAGAGGATTGCTGAGTTTGCGGCAGCTTGCCTGGGCTCCATAGTGAGCTCAGGGCCAGCTTGAACTACAAAGCGAGACCCTGTCTCAAAAAAAAAAAAAAAAAGATGCTATCTAGCTTAATAATTAAGAGTATAGACCTTGGAACTGGATTGTGTAAGTCTAAATTTTATTTCTACTTTGGGTTATATCTCATTATCTACCTCATAAATACATGAGTCAAAATGAAGTAGCATACATAAAACACTAGAAAGAATACTTGGTGCTTAGAGATGATATTTAAATATATTTATTTGCTCCTATAAGTTCCCTGTATAAAAGGCAATGTGCTGTAGAAAATGTACAATAAAACCTGAAGCATGAAACATACTCAACAGAATCAAAGTCCACAGATAAAAGAGACAAACAATATCACTTGGAATTGCCCTTTACTATTGACATAGAAACCATGTCTCCAAAGAGCAGAGATAAACTAGGACTAGAACACAGATCTTCCGAACCTGAAGCCAATGAACTCTGCACGGCAGCATGACAAGTCATTCTTAGTTTAGTGACTGAGGAAATGCCTACAAAACAAGTATTCAGCAACTCGGCCTTCTAATGAAATGACAACTATATTATAAAATATCAACACACACTTCTGTCCATCTACATTATTTTAGTTATTGTGACACTTCACCTCATGAGAAATTCTACTTCAATTGCTTCAAGAAAGTTAGGTTACTTCAGAATCTAGAAAACAAAATATATTTGAAGAGTGAGCCCCAGCAGTAAGATTAAAAATTTGGAAAGAAACCGGACATATTAGGACACAGCTTTCTCTGCTACCCAGACTCAAAAAGATTTCTTTGATGGGAAAGAACAGGGAGATATGAAAATGAAAAAGAAAATATATCAAAGGATTCCTAAGAAAAGAGCCTGGATCACCACTTGGCCTAAGCTGAGCCCTTATGGCTGAGCTCAGGGAAAGGAATGGTAAAGTGCCCACAATGTTCAGGGCTTCCTGATCAGAGAGCACTGTGCCTGCCGCAGGGGGCAACTGGAAGCCCCAGATCTCCCGTCCCCGCACTGGCACATGCAGGAGGAAAAGACTGTCTGCATGGACCGTGGAGGCAGGTGGCCCCGTAAGAGTCCCAAAGTCGGGAAGTGCCATGGCGGCAGCAGGAAGATGCCGAAAGTGCAAGACAGGTACAAACCAGTTTCTCTTCTTGCAGCCAGGGACAAAGCATTAGAATTTTACCAACACACGAAGTGCTTCCTCAGCAAGGCACTGAGAAGCTGCACACAGTAAGTTCCTGCACATCAGGAACTAGACAGGCCCCTGTGGGCACCACCCTTGAAAGTGGGTACATCCTTTAGGATATGGGTTCAGCTGTCCTCCAAAGCTCATCACACAGTGACGGAGCCTTCACAAGATCGAATGCCCCTCCCAACAGTCAGAAGTTCAAAGTAGGAGGGACCGCAGGGCTTGAGCTGCTGTGCTCCACAAGTCCTCCCGGGTCCAGGTCTCGATGCCCGGCCAGCTATGCCTTCTCCTCCACAGCTGCACTCATGCCTTTGAGGACACAAAGCTGACTCACATCACCACATCCTCATTCCAGCCCAGAAGAAAGAGAAAAGGCACTAAGCAAAGCTGAATCCTAGCAGCTGCCATCGAAGGGCCTCACTGCAGTTGGAATATGACTGTGCAGCACTTAGACACAAGACCACCCTCGCTTCCGAAAGCAGGGAACAGTGGCCTCAAAGGAGGCAGCCTGTGCCAGATCAAAATAAGGTGGTGGTTTGGCTAAAGACAAAGAACACAGTTGGCCATAGTGGTGCTTTCTGTCCACCATGGCCAGTGTTCCGTGAAAGTCAGAGTCACATAACGCTATATAAATCCCTTGCACCATAGGAACAACTCTGGGCAGGTCAGAGAGGCTCTAAAATTCAGCAAATTTCTTCCAGTCAGTGGAATCATAAAATTAAATTAAATTTGGCTATTAAAAAATGAAGAAAGTAAAAAAAAAAATGAAGAAAGTCACATTTTTGTACACTTTAGTTCGACAAACCAGCTACTCTTGATTCATATTACTAAATATGCTTGAAAAAAATAAATGTCTAGTTCCTTACAAAACTGACAGATTTTGAATTTTCAATTATTGTGACAGAGTAACAATTTGATAACAGTGTTGTTAATTGTGTTTTTCTATCTTCAGTATGCAGAATAGTTGTCATATTTATTCACTCAATCTGCAAATTTCTATCCAGTTTATCCCCCAGCTCCTTTCCCAGATGGTACATGTAATATATTCCTAACCAAGAGCGGTCAGGGGACAGGCAGGCCAGAGCGCGCCAGACGGCCTGCCACAAAGGCTCAGCCAGCGATGGGGAGGAGCAACAAGCCAGTCAGGCCATTTCTGAGCCAGAAATAGACTAGAGAACACGAGCTAGAGCTAGCGAGAGAATTAGACTCAGGCAATCACGGACTTGAGCTGCGAGGGAGCAGCCAAGGTCACAAGGCACCATTTAGTTAATAAATGCATGAGGTGAACTAAAAGCCACCGTCGATACTGGGTCAGCGGATACAAACAGCTGATGCTCTCCCTACACCTCCTGCCCTCCCTCGTGGGGAGCTGGGGACCTTGTGCCTCACTTTGGCCAATGGGACATGAGCAAAGCATCAAGTGTCAGCTGCAAGTCAAAATCAGTCAAAGCCGCAGGTGTCCTCCTCTCCCTCATCCCTGCTGCTGACACTGGTGAATAGGGCAGGTGGAGGGTCCAGGGGCCCCGAGAGAAGGAGAATCCTGATAACTGTATCACTTTATGTGAACAAGAAATAAATTTGTACTATGTCAAACCCAAGGTTTCAGGGTCTATAGGACATCTTGTGGTATATAACTAATACCACAACCAAAATGTTTTAATAATTCTCATACAGTAATTATTCTAGCAAAGATAACTGTGCCCTTATAACCTGTTGTTAAAAAGAACCAGTAAGTCTGGAACAGTCATTTACAGCTGCGATTTGTCCTGACCCTGGTGCTGTCCGCACCATGCTTTCAGGAAAACCCCACTAATGCTTATGCCCTGCAGTCTCACTATGAGTGAAATATAAAAGTATAAAGTATGGGGCCGGAGGGTTAGCTCAGTGGTTCCAGTGCCTGCCTCGCAAGCGCAAGGTCCTGAGTTCGATCTCCAGTAACCACATACAATGCTGGGCGTGGAGACTCATGCCCACCACCAATCAATACCACATATAACAGTGCCGGGCGTGGTGGCTCACGCCTGTAATCCCAGCACTCGGAGGCAGAGGCAGGAGGATTGCTGAGTTCGAGGTTTGCCTGGACTACATAATGAGCTCAGAGCCAGCCTGAACTACAAAGTGAAACCCTGTCTCAAAAAAAAAGTATAAAGTATGTGTAAATCATAGGTCAGTACTGGGAAGGGAAGATTTCATTTCCTTACCTATGGCTAGATTCATAGCTGAAGAAGCTATAGCCAAAGACAAATTAGCAAGAGAAAACTCACAAATGTATTTCGGTTTTACTTAACAGAGAAACCTTCAGAAGTCAAGACCCAAAGAAACAGGGTAACATGAATTTCTGTGCTAAGTTTGAAGAAGTGGCTTGTTATAAGGAAGTTTGATTGGACAAAAGGGAGCTGATCTAACAGTGATAAACTGGGGTGAGTTTAGCAAGGGCTCCTTGTTAAAATTCCTTTCTATATACTCAGCGATAAGGATGCTCCTTTCTTTGGGTGCAATATGGCACCTTTCCCAGGAAAGTCTGATAACTTACTTCACAGGAAGGGCAATGAATTTTTTTATGCTCTGCTTCAGGGGAGAAGGCAGGGAGAAGCCAGAAAGTCCTTCCCAGAGGCTGTGGACAGCATGTGCTGAACTGCACCACCAGAAACTAGATGGATGGATAGATAGATGATGATGATGATAATAGATAGATAGATAGATAGATAGATAGATAGATAGATAGATAGATAGATAGATACAAGGATAATATAGGAGATTAAATAGCACCTCCAAATTATATAAGGGAAATATTATCATTCCCAACATGGTAGATGTCTGACACACTCAGTTTGTGTTCTCTAAAACCCAAGAATGAATTCTAGGAACAATGGAGGTTGAGAATAGGAAATGTTTATTGAGAAGATAGCTCCTGACAGGCAGGAGAGATCCTGAATGGGCACCTAAAGACTCCATGCTATAGGAAAGTATTATAGAGCAAAAAACTACATGGGTGCAATGTAGGTTAAAGCTATGAACAGCCAATAAGGTTACAAGTGTAGTTGCTAAGGTAGTAGTGATCCAGTGGGGAAACAAGCAATGTAGCACGTCAACATGGAAAGAACAAAGACTTTTCTTAGGAAATGATCAGTCCAGAGGTCTTGGTCACCCCGCGAGGTGACTGATGGCTATCAAGACTTCATTAGGCCCAGTGTTGCTGTTATCTTGTCCTTTGGAAAGGAAGGCAGGCCTAATCATTTTGTCCTTATCTTTAGGCCTAGTCTCCAGCAGATGCATCTGTTGTACTGTGTTTTTTTCATCTTTTGCACTGGCTCTGTCAGAGGCCCAGCCTTATCTGACTGCCTACAATATGTCTATAGTCATAATACATCAAATCTGTGAAATTTAAACCAAAACTTTAAATGCAGGGAAATAAAATGAAACAAACATCAGAAGAAAGGTGAACTAGAGAACATCTTCATATCATAAGTTGATCAGATCAAGGAAAAAACACTTGAACAGATCAAAATAGGATCTGTCCATGAGAAAGCAAATATTTTATATTTTAAATAATATTTTAAATAATCTTTAATTATTTTACTCTGAGTTTATAATATTCCAACTCAGGAAATCATTTCATCTTGTTTCCTGAAAAATTACCTGTGTCTATTTAGAACTAGCATATCAAGTTTAAACTTAAAACAATTGACACTGTGTTACATATACATTCCTGAAATTAAAATTTGTAGTTCTGAAACAGTTAAAAGTTGTAGCCACTAATGTGTAAGTTTTAAATTACTAAATTCTATTTTCACTTTATTCACTTTTTCAAAATAGACTTTAATACTTTAGCATAGATAGGACTCTCAAATGTCTTCTGTACTTTGCAGAATCATTATTGCAATTATTATAGTATTAAAGAAATTATAACTTTAGACACTTATGATTCCAAATGGTAGAAATAAAGACTGAAGTGTAAATTGCTGTATATCAATTTTTAATATTTAATTATATATGAAAATTATATTTTCATGTAATATGTTATTAATAACATAAAAGCTACCATTACTACAGAGTGCCAAATTAAATTCTGGCATTTAAATATACCTTACAATATAACTGCTTTCCCCACAATGCTCATAGCATGACATCCACTTTTTTTAACATGGAGTTAGACATTATAAATTTTTTTTAACCACAAAAGACCACAACCATTAACTAACACCCCATGTCTTGATTGGGCGAATATGGGTCAAGTTATTTTGCCAAAATTTACCTTCCCAGGTAATACTTCTATGTTGAAAAATATCTTGGGAAAAATACATTAGGGTTCTAGCTTTCATATCCATAGCTCATATCCATAGATCTTTTCAAATACAGATTCCCTAAACAAATTTGAGATCAAGCAAATTTGACATTCTTATTTTCCTAAGATCCACCCGCTGACTAAAAACTGACCCTCCAGTTGAATTCAGCCCACAGAACTACTTGTCTGCTTCAGAAGACCACAATGTTATTTTTTTCCAATTAGTTACCAATATTTTAAAATTTAGAACTTTCACAACCTTAAAAAGAAAAGGAAATGACTATCCCAGGGGCCCACAGTTCCCAAGTGACAAAGCTTCCAGACTCATCTGTTGTTGCTTTGGATAGAAGAGAACCATTTTTAAATGGCTACCCACAACCCCCACCATCTCTAATACTCCCTAAATACTGCACTTTCTCAGGTACTGCTGGTCTCCTTCTCTCCCTCTCGCATGATTTGCCTGCCTGGCCCGTGAGGTCTGCAAGAAAAGGAATCAAAAACCCCATTACCCTAGGAACAGTGATGGTGGATTACTCAAAGATGAGGCTTAGGGCATTGGCTAGAATTCATTCTGCTGAGTTTGGAGATAATTTAAAAGATTAAAGACAGAGAAGACCTTCAAAAATTATCTCCTTCAAACTCTTCACTGTAG
This sequence comes from Thryonomys swinderianus, assembly GCA_004025085.1. Taxonomy (NCBI): domain Eukaryota; kingdom Metazoa; phylum Chordata; class Mammalia; order Rodentia; family Thryonomyidae; genus Thryonomys; species Thryonomys swinderianus. The sequence goes on along the minus strand of PVIC010020333.1, from coordinate 15,225 downwards.
AGAAGAAAAAATCTGAGGTCCTGGAAGTTGGAGCCTACATGACTTGGCCTGTATCATGCAGGAATCCACAGAAAAGCCCAGCCCAGAGGCCAAGCCTCTCAACTCCAGGCTCCTTCTACTGTAGTAACAGAAAGAGGAAAAGAAACAAGTACTGAGAAAGGAAGGAGAGCAGGGACACAGTCTCCCTTCCCCCTCCCCTGGGCTGTGGCAGGCAGCCAACTGGCGCTTGCTGCATATTTAATTTAAACCTTTGTCTGCCCTGGCAAGGACAAAGTACAATCTGTTTTATGTAAAAAGTCTTCCCTGAGGAAAGCCTCAGCCTCCAGCTGCGAAACTGATTGATGTTCTTAAAGCCCCCGAGAACCTCTGCTGGGATCCGAGGTTGCGGTTTCCAAAAAAAGAGTTTGTGAAAAGGAAAGCACTGAAAAAAAAATCCTTTTATTGTGTTTCTCTCAATCTGGGAGAATTAGACTGAAGCAAGAGGGAGAAACATGCAAATAAAGACTATATTTTATAAGCAGATTTCAGAGGCCCATATGGGAGGGACTTGGGATAGCAGGCTGCTCCTTGAGATGGGAGACGTGTCTGGAAGCTTTGTCTAGAAGCTTTATTGCATAGCAAGCACTGTGCTTTTATTTAGATTGCCTGTTTCAATCAATAAAGACACCAAAATACTCTGAAGATGCTTCATTCACGCTTAATGGAAGAGTGAAAGCATCAATATCAAACAAGGTCACCAATGATGTTTCATCAGGAGTGTCTGTAAAATGCCCTCATGGAGATTAAAATCAGTTTTATTTTGAGAATTTTGAGGTTTCCTGATAATCTGTTTCAGAGTCCCTGATTTTGAGTAACATGTCTTGCAAAACCGTGGCCAGTTTTGAAATCTAATGCGGGAGTCATTTCTCACTGTGCCTGGACCAGTCAGGGTCAGATCTACTGGATTTCTGCTCTAATCTGGTGACTTGTACATCAGCAGAACCCCAGTGTACAGATAACAACACTGTAATGCTCCCCAGAGGCCCAAAGAGAACCCCAGGAAAGATCTGCAGTGACCCAAGTTTAACTCTGGAGGACAGGTCCTTCCTAGTATCCCTGGTCCCACCCAAAACAGGACACAGGTCAATCTGGAAGGAGGTCACCGGTTAGGGTGCAAGGGCCTGCCTTCGCCTTCTGGCCCAGGGGCCAAACTTCAGCTTGGAGGCAGAACAAAGCCAGACCTGGGTCAGCTTAAGGAGCTCAAGCCTGTTTTGGGATGGTGCCAGGACCCTGAAACCATGGCCATGAGCCACCAGCTGGCTCTGGTCCCAGGAACATGTGCAGCTGCTGCACAGGCCAGACAGGGCCTGCAGACTGTCACAGTGCCAGCCCCTCCATTAGGCCTCCCAGTCTCTGCTCTCACCAGGCTCACACCCAATGTCCTGTGTACTTTGGCATCAGCTTGCCGTTAGGTGTGTCCTGAGATGACTGAGTAAACCTTCAGAACCACCACATGACCCGCCGCCTCTCGCCTCTTATCTTTCTGGACATTACACTGTTGTTCTAAAGCTCCACAGAGGTCAGGGCGTACAGTTCCAAAGCCTCTCTGAAGTTCATTGGTCTGATGAAAATGAAGGAATGAACGATTTCCCTTAACTCTGTGTGGTCCGAATTAAGTGCCTGTCGTTAATATTTCTAACAAGAACACTGGCCCCATAGCTGTGGAAACAGAAATCCCTCTTCATCTGCCCTGCTGGTGGGACCAGACTCAATGAATGGCTGTATTCACAGCTGCTTCCAAAAGTGCTTCCTGGTATCACAGGCCTTACACTTCAGTAATAAAGTGAACAGCAGTATAGTCATGGAGGGAAAGGTCAAAAGGGAGGAAATCGTCGTTTTTAAAAAGACCATGCTGTTTCTTTTATATATCCTAGATCATCTTCTGTATTAGTAGCTATCCCCCATGGCAAGTGATCCCGCAGACTCTCTGGGAACTTGTTCCAAAAGCCTAGACTTCTTCTCTCCCTAATTTTGTTGCCCTTAAACAAAAGTCTCCTATAGACTTGTTTGTATCTCTTAGGTATAAATCCCAGCATTCTGACACACGGTCCCATCTTTAGCAGCTCTTATCATGAAGGAGAGGTCTACACAGCTTTCAGTAAGCCTGGCCTAAGCCTGCTCCCTAACACAGAATAAAGGGCAGGATGCCACAGCGGGGCCAGCAATTCAGCCCATGGAGAGCAGCCCAGTAGGGCTTACACTGTAAAGAGAAGTCAGAGAAGGTCTCTGAGCTCAGGAAACTGGTAATCTAGGGGAAGCTATGAGTATGTTGCCTAACAAGGTGATAAGTGTGTTCTAGCAGTGTGAAGCAAGTACCAGGGAACTCGAAGGAAGCAGTGACTAATTATGCTGGGTGCAAGGATTAAAGATCTGGGAACGTTTCTTAGAGAATGTAACAGTTGAGCTGAAACTTAAAGGACGACCAGACTTTGATCCTGAGGAAATTTAGTGGGCCTAGTGCTTAGCAAGATACATTGCAGGAAAGGCATGGTGCAGTCTTCCGGGACCTGGGAAGGGATGATACAGGAAATGTCTGGAATATAGCAGGTCACCAGTAGAGCCAGAGTTTACAATGGATCATAAGCAGTGACACAGAGAGATGAAAGGGTTAGGCTGGGCCAGGTGATGACTGTCCTGGAAACACATCCCTTGCCTTTATCTTGCTAGTAATAGTGAACCACATCAAGGATTAGGATCATTAATACGACAAGCAAAATTGCTATAACTGACTTTAGAAGGTCACTTCGGGTGGCTTGGACAAACTATTCAGAATAGGGACTTACTTGCGCTTTTTCTTTTGGGATGAGCTGTACCAAACTTGGTCCCCTACAGAACTGGAAATTTCTTTCCCACCCCAGCTGGACACACTGCAATTCCCCCAAGCTTCAAACCGCAAGTTGGAAAATGAGCTTTCCCAGACAACTCTTTAGATCTTCTGACATCTAATGCAGACAGCCTGGGGCCCCAGTATCTGTATACACCCCCAATAATAGACAGCTTCTTGTACTAAGAACCTACAAGCATGAATCTTAAAGTACTGAGTCTGAGTACTTCTCATACTGCTTCTCATGTCACTGATTAATGACAGGCTGCGACATAGCAGACAAGTTCTCTTCCTGCTGATACTTGCTTTGTGAGTTTCTATAATACAGTCCACATCCACACCACGTTGTGGAATGCTTTCTGGCTTTTGTGGTTTTTGGCCATAGAGACTATAAAGGCACCTATATTGAACCAAAGCGGGTGGCCTAGGAATAAAATATTTCCCCACTGCTGATTCAGACTCTTATGTTGTAACAGCAAATCCCACTAAAACTGGTTTAAATTGAAGGGGATTTGCTAGTTCACACAACTGTTGTGGAGCAGATTAGGGGATCACAGGCTAGCTAAAAACAGCTTGTAAAAAAAAAAAACGAGAATTAAATCATGTTATATACTGGTACAAATTCTCAATATTGAATGTGATCATGATATGTATATACAATGTACCAATAAAGATTCAAAAAAGCCCAGCATGTAACCTAAGTCAGAATGGAGACTGAACAACAGGATATGTCTTATCAATCACAGCCAAGATGCGTGGGCAGAATAACTAGCAACCTGATTGGATCTAGGAGATTAAAAAAACAGTGGCCAGGGCTGGGGATTTAGCTCAGTGGTTCCGGTGCCTGCCTAGCAAGCACAAGGTCCTGAGTTGAATCCCTGGTAACCCACATACCACAATGCTGGGCGTGGTGGCTCATGCCTATAATCCTAGCACCCAGGAGGCAGAGGCAGAAGAATTGCTCAGTTCAAGGCTTGCCTGGGCTATATAGTGAGTTCAGGGCCAGCCTGAACTACAAGAGAGAGCCTGTCTCAAAAAAAAACAAAAAAAAAAGACAGTGGCCATTGGTTTTTGCTGCTGCTATGATCTTCCTGTTCTGTTATTTTTTTGTTCCTGCAGTGGCCCATCCAACTTGCATGAGGTATCTTTCTCTTCTTTTATTTTTTTCCTTTCTTCTGTTTTCTTCTTTTTCCCCTTTTTTTCCTTTACTGTAAATAAAAGTTGCATTTACCCATTCATTGCTGGTCCCAGCCAATTCTCTGAGTGGAACAGAAAGAGCCTGGAATCACCTGATGCCATGCCTTCCATCAACACTTGGGGTGAATACACAGGAGTTAATCCAATGTTTAATGATTTCGTCAGTATCCCCCCTCAGTCTTCACTCTCCCCCTCACAGGGTCTGTTTTCTAAGCTAGTTCTCTTAGGATTAAAAGAAAGCTGACAGTCAAAATCAGGTCTCTCACCTTCATATCCAATGGCAGAGGAGACTTTTGGACTAGTATTCTAACCCAATATCCTGAAATTCACCTAAATTGGGTAAGTTTCATCCACGTACCTATGCTCACATGCATTTCTGAGTCAATTTAATAAATATTGTGTTTTGTTTTGTTTTGGTTTTTGCAGTACCAAGGATTGAACTCACAACTTTGCACTTGCAAGGCAGCAGCAGCGTTACTGAGCTAAATCCTTGGCTCCCAACTTAATAGATATTTATTGAGTACCTAGTATGTACCAGCAATTCATCTAAGTACTAGGACACCGAAATAACATTGAATGACTAACTGGCTTAAACCAGTTGGTACCCATAACCAGATATAGGAAAGGGAAGGACGCTGGCGAGCTAAGGAAGCATTTTCTGTGGCAGACAAAGTTAGGATGATCACTGCTCACAACAGTGCCCCCAGTGGGCAGCGGGCCACTGGTCCATCTGGCAGAGATGATTATCCAAGGGGAGATCACTTCCCAGCGTAGGCCACGTAGCAGATTGCTCTTCTGTGAATTTGAATCACACGTGATAAGAAGCAAATACAGAGGATAATGGAGCCAAGTCGTGGGCTGACAGAGTCATAGAAGATTCAGCAGTACCCGAGGGCTCTGAGGCAACTCCTTAGATTCATCCATCCTATATCTTCTTTTTAGATGTGTAAACCAAAAAGGATTTCTGTTGCTTGTCATCGAAACCCTTCATTTATATAGCTTTGATCTTCTTGAATCTTTGCCTACTGAAGACAAGAGTGTTGGTCTGCTTTGAGAGGAAAACCAAAATTAACTTCCTTCACTATAAAGGGCCTGATGTGCTTCAGTTATTTTTCTCTTCAGCAACCAGACTTGACCCTCAACAGAAGCTATGAGGACTGAGCTTCATTACAGCTGACATAACACAAGAAAGCCATCTTGAAGATACATTTTAAAAATTCTATACATGGGCCGGAGGGTTAGCTCAGTGGTTCCGGCACCTGCCTCACAAGCGCAAGGTCCTGAGTTCGATCCCCAGAAACCACATACAATGCTGGGCGTGGAGACTCACGCCCACCAGCAATCAATACCCCATACCACAGTGCCAGGTGTGGTGGCTCACACCTGTCATCCCAGCACTCGGGAGGCAGAGACAGGAGGATTGCTGAGTTCCAGGCTTGCCTGAGCTACATAGTGAGCTCAGTGCGAGCATGAACTACAAAGCGAGACCCTATCTCAAAAAAAAAAAAAAAAATTCTATACATTCTGAAACTGCTTGTGGCTTTTACAACTGATGTTCCACTTTGGTTTGTTTTATGTATATAAGTTGCTGTGTTTTTCTAGAAATATCAACCCATATGTCCTCTTTAATGTGGCCATCTATTATTAACTTTTCCCAAATGCAATTTGTCTTTTATAAATGTAGCTACCCAATGTCTGCATCATTACGATATCAATTTTTTTCTTTTATATGCAAAATGTTTTCATCAAATATTGGCTAATAATTAGCCTGTTTGGAAATTAACAATTCTAATAGATGGGAAGAACAATGTAGGCATTTAAAGCTTAATTACTCTTTCAAGTTCAATGTAAGAAAATCAAGGCTTTCCTTATTAGCTTTCATTATTAGCCTGATACTGTATTACTGGGGATATTTCACCTTATTCTACAAAATTCTTTTTAAAAAAATCTTAAACAACAAAACAATGAGGAGGTCAAGTCTTATAAGGAACAAACATGACATCACATAGGGAAGTGAGTCACCATGCATCATTCTGGGAACTGAATCAGGATTCAACTGACTCACATCTTTCTGGGCCAAGCACCAATTCTAGTTATATCATGCTGGAAAATGACTCAGATGGTACCTTTATTAGCTCCCATCAGGATCAAACCTACAGCAAAGTGGAGAAGTCTTAAAAATTCAAGTAGCTCTAAGTGAACATCACTCTCTAAGGGACACAAAAGTTCTCTGTATCTGAACAAACCGGTTGTTTTGTCTTAAGAACATAAACCCAACCTTGGCAACTCAGGCCTGAGCTCACCACATCTAAACATCACAGTAGCCGTATCCTTTGTGGCCTGTACACCTTTCCCACATTGCTTTGATAATTAATCCATTGGTTAATTGTAAATCTATCATCACTCACGTATGATGATTATTGTAAAACATGTTCTGAAATAGCACTGTCTGATTAGTGCTTTGGTCAATAGAAGTCAAAATAGAGCAATAGCTAACAGTTCTCTTCTTTGTCATGTGGTTACTTCTGTAAGTGGACAGTACATCAGAAAGCTGCACGGATAAAATATCCCAGGTAAAACTGAAAGGAAGACAGGCTAATTTAGGGCTTTGAAATAATGAAATATTTCCCAAGGCATCTTAAATAAGGGCATTTTAAAGAAATGTTAGTATTGAGTAGTTATAAAATGTATTGCTTTTGAGACAGGGTCTTACTAGGTAGCCCAAGCTGGCCTCATGCTTCCAAATAGATGGGAGTAACAGGTGTGTACTACCACTTGCAGCCAGGATTAATTTGAATGTAGGCTTTGACAATTAGCAGAATGCCCTACCTCTCACCTAGTCACAAATTTCATGTTCTTATGTGAAAATTCTGACAAAATGAAGGCTACTCTATGGTTATGACAGAATCTCAGCAGCTCCTTTTGGAGAGGACATTTAAAGTTCTCTCTGAGAAATCATCCTCCACAATCTCTCATTCCCTTCTTTTTTAAAGTTCTTTTTGCATTACTTATTTGATCCAGTAGGCATTTGAGTTTGAAACCCCTAACAAGTATATTCCTTTTCTTTACTAGTTCAAAACAATGTATGGAAATAGAAAACGAAGTTAATGTAAAAAAATGTTAAAATTTCTCCATATTATTGACTGGCCAGTCCTGTCTTTAGTTTCTTGAGGATCTCATTCTTTACTAAACAGGCCTTGAGTATATTGTTTATGCAAGACAACGTGCTAGAGACTACCCATAAAAGTGTAAGAGACTTAGGGTTTAGATCAACAATATCCCCAGTGCCTCATGTCCTCAGACCAGAGCCATTGGATAGCGATCAAACTCTCCTGTCCTTCGGCGGACTGGTGGTTAGGAGGTGGGCCTGTTAAGAGGCGGGGCACTGGGGGCATGGCCTAGAAGGGGATCGGTCCCTCTGAGCTCCATCCTTCTCTCTCTGCCTCCCCGCTGCCCTGCTGTGAGCAGCTTTCCTCAGTCAGACCCTCCAACATGACACATCTGCCTAGAAGCTGTGGACATGGACTGCAACTGTGAGCTAAAATCACTCTCTCCCTTTATAAGTTGCAGGTATCACGTGTATGCCCTGCCACCGAGGAAAGTGACTAGGCTACATACTAAGGCCCTCAGTTTGATACCCGGCCCTGGAAACTAAAAAGGAAAGATACTGTCCTTGCCCTCAAATTGCTTGTGATATAACTGGACAAGTCACAAAAACATTGTTTGTTTGTTTGTTTGTTTTTTGAGACAGGGTCTCGCTTTGTAGTTCAGGCTGGCCCTGAGCTCACTATGTTGCCCAGGCAAGCCTGGAACTCAGCAGTCCTCCTGCCTCTGTCTCCCGAGTGCTGGAATTACAGGCGTGAGCCACCATGTGGCACTGTGGTATGTGGTATTGATTGCTGGTAGGCGTGAGTCACCACACCCAGCATTGTTGTATGTGGTTACTGGGGATCAGAACTCAGGACCTTGTGCTTGCGAGGCAGGAGCCAGAACCACTGAGCTAAATCTCTGGACCAACATTGTCTTTCTTTAAAATCCTATCTGGAAAAATAGGTAAATTTACCCAAAACCACAGAAACTGGAACTTACCCCTTCCATTTCTTGTACTTCTACTTACCAATCAAAAACTGCCATCCCTCATTAAGTTTGAGTAACTAGCATGTTCTGGGATGTAAAGTACTTTAAACCTCAGTCATTATCCTCAAGAAATCTCTCTGTTTGTGATAACTAAATCTTGAAAACAACCCAAATACCCATCAAATGGAGAATGGATAAAGAAGATGTGGTTTTTCTATAAAATGGAGTATTAGTCTACCATAAAGAATGATAAGCTTGAGTCATTCATACTCAAATGGACTTACCTTCAGGACATACTTATAAGTGAAGTAAATAAGTCACAGATGTGTAAATGTTGTACCTTTTCTCTGGTATGAGAAACTGAAGATGTAAATGAATTCTAGGATATATGATAGATATTGTGAAATAGAAAATATTCAAAAGGAAAAGGGTTGGTGTGCCAGGCTTGGTGGCTCACGCCTGTCATCCCAGCACTCGGGAGGCAGAGACAGGAGGATTGCTGAGTTCGAGGCTTGCCTGGGCTACATAGTGAGCTCAGGGCCAGCCTGAACTACAAAGCGAGACCCTGTCTCAAAAAAAAAAAAAAAAAAAGGGTTGGTGTAAGTAACAAAGGGAAAGAAAAAATGTGATGGTAAAAAAAGAGACAAAGCTTTTATATATATCTAAGGGTGGGGGGTTGTAAGGTGAGGAGGGGAAGGGAAAAACTAAGAATTAAATTGTTTCATATCCTGGTATGAATTCCAAATACTGAGTGTGACTATGATGTGTATATATAATGCATCAATAAAGATTCAAATTAAAGGAAAAAAATGAAATCTCAACTGCAGTTGAACTGCAAAGATATTAAGCAAATCATCCAAACACTTGTCTGCCTGTGATGAGTGTTCATCACTACGGTGCTCAGGGGTCATTTCCTGTGGGATCTCCAAGCAGGCCCGACCCCACCTCTGAGGCCCTAGCAACTCTGTGCAGACATCAGCCCTGACTTAATTATTCCAGCCCCCCAGCAGGGCTCAGCACCAGCTGAAGGAGAACTGAGGTTTTCCCCAGGAAGCCCGCATACTTCTGACTAATGATGACAGGGAAAGTTCAAGCAAAGAAGTAGGGGTGAGGGTACAGGAAGAGAAAGAACACCAGAAAGTCCCAAGGAAAAGAGAGTTTGGAAGGACTCCGAAGGCCTCAGACAGCCGTTGAACAGCCTCCCCACCTGGATTCCTAAACCATACTTGTCTTGCTGGTTACAGAAGTGGAGAGAGCTCAGCTAGGTTCAGACGCTGCCCCCACATGCGCACCCTGAGCTTAGGACCAAACGATACCTTCTCTCTGTGCCTTCTTCCTCTGCACCCCTCCTCACCCCACTCCCACCCCATGCTGATCTGTATCGGGTTCCAAGGGTTGCCTCTCCCAGAGCTCCAGTTTACTGGCTTCCCTCTGTGATTGGCCAGTGAGAAGCACAGGCTTGAGACTGAGAAGGAGCTGGAGACAGGAGAAACCTGAGGTTACAGCTCCCTGCACCTTGCATGACTTCTTGGGAGACTCAGGATGACTTCAGGGTCACCCCCCTGGCTTCGGCTCTGTTCAATAGGCCAGCCATGGTTCCCTCCACTGCTGGGTGACCTTGGCTCCTGGGGGCTACCTGTTTCACTTTGCCCTGTCTGTTGATAAAACCCTGTTTGTCTTCCAGCTTTTCCATCACCTGTATAAACAATTCCTGTATTGGATTTCTTCTCTGAATACTTAACCTGGTTTCTGATTCCCTTGCTAGATGCCGACTGATGCATATATGCATAAAGAGTTGGTCTATTAGAGTGATGACTTGCAATTCTAGAGAGTGAAACCCAAATACTAGGTCTTCCTCACCCCACCCCCAACACACAGGATCTGCACAGATGACTCTTCAAATGAGAGATATATCTCACTGAGATTCAGGACAAACTGGGTCACCCCCTGTGCAGGAGCACTGTCAGAGAAATCCACAGGCCTTGCAGTACGTCATAAGCAATCAAGTGTCCCGTGGCTGTCACACCATCAGCTCATCTACGAGAAACTACAAGAATGGGATTGTCATGCAGCTCAGGCCACACACTTGGATGTGGCAAGAGCTTTGGCAGAGCTTCGGTTCACTGAAACTAACAGGGAGTAGGGGAAGATAAATAGAAATATTTTTATTCTCAAAAAAAAGGAAGACAGAGATGATAGAAGAGAAGTGCCAAGAAGAGCTAGCTCACGAGGTCGCTGGTGTGAAGGGTGAAGCAATCGATCCCCAACATGAAACATGGCTCAGAAAGGGAGGGTCCGAGGGGCCCAAGGAGGAAGCAAAAAAATGCTAGTTCCCTTTAACAGGGACACTCCAGAGGCTTCAAGGTCTTGCAGAAACACCCACAACTTGAAAACACAGATATTTTCAGGAAAAAAAAAAAAATGCAAGACCCTGTTTCCCAGTAAACAAAGTGATTTGCAGATTGACCGGCTTTTTCAAATTTGAATATAAAAAGGTTTTCTTTGCATACATGATAAAGGATGGTTTATTTACTAGATATCTCCTATCTCCTAGGTTATTACTTATAAAAATTCTGCAAATTAAGTATGTATTATATAGATACATAATATATACAAAATGATATGAATTATGCATTTCCTAAGTCATTAAACCAAGTCCTCCATGCTCATCTTTCAGGACGTGTTATACTTTTTGGAACACACGCATACTCCCTCTAAATACTTCTCAAGATATTTTAAAATAAACTCACTCTGTTAATAGAAATCAGGCTGAGATTTTTTTTTTAATCTTCCAGTTTCACCTAGATTGTTACATGAAAAAATGTGATGAAAACGCAGTCACATCCTGGAAATGCTAAATTAGGAAAACAGCTGTGCTTTTTACATTGTCCTGGCCTAGAAAAAAGGCACCCACGACCATCCCAGCAGCTGGCACACTCCACATGATGTGCTCATTACCACAAGTAAATAAAGTCAGTAAATTACTGGCAGAGCGCAGGGGGCCATGATGCATCTAGGAAATAACCCTTTCATCAGACTCTCTGCACATTGTATATTGCCTGAGCAAAAAGCAAATAACAATGATCAATGGGGAATTAATATTTTAGTCGAAGAGGAATGGAGATGAATGCATACTATAAATTATTAACCACTACTTGTACTCTATCCCCCTTGGCACAGCATGAAATAGGCTTCTAAAGAAACAGGATACATATCTTCTACCTACCTAGCAATTTTACTCCAACCCATGAATAATATTCATAAAGATGCATATCTCTAAGGTATCAAGAAGGAAATCTATACCTGAATTTCTCTACCTTTCTGCAATAGAATGTAAGCAAAGCATAAATAGTCCTGTTTACACTTATAGAAGCATATGTTATTTTAATATCTATGCATATTATTGCTGTAGCACGAAACAGTCATTGGGCTGGATGTGGAGAAACGGCGCCAGGTCTCGCTTGCCCTTGTCTATGACCAGCAGTGACACCTGACCCTCTCTGGTCTCAGTTTTTCTCAAGTGCAGAAGGAGGTATTGACACCCAGATGATCTTGAAGAGTATTTTGAATGTCAAAATTCTACAAAAGACCTCCTAGGGAATAGCAGTAGGCAGGGCTGAGGAAAAAGTTAGCTCTAGCATAAAAACTAAAAATGAATATAAAACTGCTCAATTTTTAAGCCAATAAAATCCATACCAGAGAAGAAAATATACATACTACTATATGCACATGCTAAATATGTACTATATAACACACACATACTGCTGCCTTCTTAATGACAAAAAATATGAATCAATTATTGAACACAAGCTAAGACATCTATATTTGCAGAGTAGCATAGCATCAGTTATATAGGATGATTTAATAATTAAATCATTACCACTGAAAATTTGAAAAACTACTTGAAATACTGAACAAAGACATGCAATTTCCTGGTTATGTAATTCTAATATATAAAAGACAAGGAAGCTCTCCCTCCGCCCCTCCTTGAGAATGGATCCTGCCATGTAGTTCAGGCCGGACTTGAACTCACGATGTAGCCCAGACTGGTCTCAAACTCATAGTGATCTTCCCGCTTCAGCCTCCCAAACTTTGGGACTGTAGGTACGTGCCATCGTCCCTAGTGTTGGGTAGCTTCCACTATATGCTTTTTTTTTTTAACTTTTATTTTTTTAATTGTGTTTGCAGTACATAGTGTCTACATTTATTGTGAGGAGTTGGTACACGTACATAACACACCTTACTTCTTAGTACCTCCCCTTCTCATCTCCTCTCTCTCTCTCCACCTTTTGTTCTAAGAGACACTAAAATGAATGACTTGGAGACCATTTGCCAAAAGCCTAAAAGGAGAAAGGAACATTAATACTTTCACTAATATAAATCAGGCTGTGACAAGGTTACTTATGGGTAATTCATAAGCTAAAAAGAACACAGAAGATGTGGAAAGAAATCGTTCGGATGGTTTAGGATTTGTTTTGAATGTTGGCTCAGCTCGGTGGCACAGAGCAGGGTTTGCACCTCCAGAAAGAACTTAGTAGACATCACTCAAGGTTGGAATTCATGGAGTCCTAGTCTCCTGTTTTACAGGTGCAGGAGGCCAGAAAGTGTAAGTACCTTGCCCCGTGCTAAGTATTTTACTTGGCAGAGTTAGACTAGAAGTCAGATCTTCTAACTCCCAGTCCAGCCCACTTTCCCTTTCTCTGTGTGGATCCAAAACAAATGCTTCCCTCCCCGACTGATGGCAACAGTCCTCCTGGGATGAATAGGGTGTTCTGTTACACGTCTCTCCCGAGAAGTTCCTTCCAAGCCATGAAGTTTTTCCCAAGCTGACTAATGCTTTGCTTGGTCAGAGTTGTTTTTGAGCCATCACTCTAAATATCCTCTCCCAGCTGGGCCATCTAAGAACCCGTTTCAGACCCACTGACTTCACTCTGCTTCTCCCGGGAGTGGTACAGCCAGTGCAGCCTGAGAGATGCAGTCTAGTGACTCACTGGCCAAGTAGCTATCATACGAGGAACAGGATCTCTGAAGGACTTGGGGTGGCAGAGCAGATACAAATCTCTGGGTCTCAGTTTTTATATTTGTTACATAGGGAAAGGTTTTCATTTAAATTTTAAACAATTCTTAACATTTTTAGACTTTATTTAATAGCCACAAATCTAAATCTCCCAACTAGGAAATAGATCTTTATTTTTTGCTTTTGGTTTTTGAGACAGGATCTCGCTGCCCAGTTGAGGCCACCCTTGAACTCACTACGTAGCCCAGGCTGGCCTCAGCCATCTTCCTGCCCCAGCCTCCCAAGTGCACAGGTTACAGGTATGTACCACCACTCCTGGCAGGAAGTAGGCCTTTAATTTTATCCAGTTTATTTATTTATTTCATAAGAGAAAATAAAAGGATCAGAAATATTTTTATAAATGAAAGTCATCTACCTAGATTCATGGTTCGGTTGAAATAACGAGGCCTTTTGACATGTAATCCAGTCCTGTAGGCTCTGCCTGCCACATGCTCACCCTGCTCAGGGTGCTATATCAGCATCACAGTCTACAACAGGCGAAGTCCTATAGTCACACTGAGGCTTAGTAAGACATGAGATAATGTTCTCCTGCAATATCAAGACAGTCACCCTTCCCCCTAAATTAACTTCGTTTCTTGTCAATTATGTGGTAAGTCTTACCATGTAATTTCAGATACAGAGACAGGTCGGGAGTCAACTCCTACTACCTGCAATTTTGAGAAAATGAAGCCAAGTCATGATGAAAGAGGAACCAAGGAACAGGAAGAGCTAACTGCACAAAAACACTGCTTTATAAAGCTAGAGTTCTGCAGGATGGAGAGTACCACTTACCCTTCCTCTCCCACTCCTCCTTCTCTAAGGGAGGTTGGAAGACCTGGCCCTCACCCACTTCTACTCCTGTCACTTACATTTCAGGTTACTTCTGGCAGAATGAACTCAGGCTCCTAATAACCTGGTCAAGTATGGGTAAAAATGACCGGTGCAGAGGAGCAGACCCTAAGCCAAAATGTCACCATCCTTAGTGATTACGGGGTATTTCCTGAGATCTACTGTACTTTAAATCATATAGCTATAGCCAGGGGCTGGCTATGCCCTGCAGAAAAACAGTGTAACATAAGTAGGAATGGATTCTGAAGGGCAAATCAACCAGCGCTCCGGCACCATTGTAAGAGCAGAAAGGCAGTAGAAAGAAGGTAGGACAGTTGCCCTCCACGGAGTTTCTTGAACGGTGAGATGACTATAGTCACACTGAGGCTTAGTAAGACATGAGATAATGTAGGATGGAGGGGCCTTGGAAGAGACAAAGAATTAAAATGATTTCCCCACATTAAACTGGGCTCAGAGGTCAGCACTGTCTCTGAGACCATTCTCTATACAAAACAACAGCAACTTTCAAACTAAGAGAAAGAAGGATTTTTCTTAAAGACAGGAGTCATTTCACAGACTCAAAATCAGACCACACTGAAGCTCTGTCTGCAAAAATAATGGTTTTTCCTGACATTTTAAACAGCACAATTTAACGACTCAATGTTTCATTTGACATTTAAGAACTCATCCATCTCCAAGAAGCTTATTGGCAAATCTTTTCAGTTCCAGAAATTAGCAAATGTAGTGTGCGTGAGAACATATCTACAAAAGCCCCAAACACTCTGTAAAAAGGAAGCCCAAGGCACTGCAAGTAAACTAATTACTACCTATCCCGAGCAAGATCTGCCCCTTTCCTCAGGCCTGCCAGAGCAACTTTCGTAAAGCATTTAGCCTTTCAAGATAAGATTACTCTGTTTGTGCAGTGGAAAAGCAAGTAGTAAAGAATGGATTGTCTGGGTTGGAACTGTGGCTACGTTGCTGGTTGTGACCTTTACCACGTTACCTAACCCCTCTAATAATTGGTTTCCTCATTTCTCAAATGGTGGTAATGATAGCTTCTATCTTCTTGGGTTAAGATGATGAAGTGGGTCGATACTGTAAAGTTTTTGGAACAACCCGGCCAAATAAAGGCCATACGTATCTTTTATTAGAAAATTAGAAATGATATTTATGTGCTTACTTTTCTTTGAGGTCATTTGTATAC